>JAVIWB010004273.1:0-56127 GCA_031893035.1 Dermolepida albohirtum | reverse complement strand
GTTTTGAGAAAATCCGCCAGATTGTGGTTTGAGACAGTCGCAATTGTTAAGAACGTCTTGGAATCGACAAATTACGGTCTTCAGTAACACTTGCCTGAACGGCAGCAATATTTGCATTACTTCGAGCGGTTCTTTGTCTTATTGGCACTTGAAAATTATGTAAAGAAAATGTAACCTCAAAATTTTTAACAATTCGACGAATAGCAAGCACACTTGGACGATTATTACGACCATAAAATGGCAAAAGCGCACGAAAAGTTGCAATTGGAGAACGATTATTTTGATAATAAAACTGAATAATTTGTAAACGTTGTTCTTGCGTATATCTCTCCATGATGAAATTGTAAACACTACTGAATACAATGAAAAACAAATGACAGATCATGACATATTACAAATGGCCGAAATGTCACTTCAAAATCATATCATTCCTATTGGAAAACCTTATACATTGAAATTATACAGATAAAAGGAACATTTCTCTTTATCAACAAAGAGAAGGTAATCATCTAATTTTATCGTTAATTGTCCCAATTGTAAGCAAGAAAGCCTTTCTTTATTACATACAAAAAATTTTATCGCCTATTAATTAACAGGTGGCCTTCACTTGATAAAAACCCATAAAAAAATTAAATATAAAAACTCGATTGCGTAATTTTCCCAAAAATTTTGTGAAAACCACACAAGAGTTTTTATATTTAATTTGATCGTGTCTTTACAAGTATTCCATTACTTAAATTATGTCGTTGAGTTTGAACGCCCTCTAAATATTTGAAAAGAGAAAAGGAGGCGCGACCATAATACTCATAAAAGGTCATGTGAGGAAAACGAGGATTTATACCTGTCACCATTGTATTCAAAGCCAAATGGTTCCGATTCAATGCAAAACAAGTGATGCAAACGTATGCCTATGTGCATATACGTAGGTACAGTTACCCGAATTTATAGCCGGACGAACAAGGAAAAATTTACTATTTCCTTTAAAATTATTAACTCACCTAATTATTTTGTAAAAACAAAGTTATTTTTTAGTGGAAATTGTGTACTTTAATAATAATAATAATAATAATAATAATGTAATTTATTCCCCAATAAGGCAAGCTAAGTTACAGAACAAAATAAAAGATAATACAGAGTACATACAAGAAACTTAAACTTTAAACTTAAACTCTATAAACAATATAACTAAAAAATATATGCTTATCAATTTAAAATAATTAAAAAAAAACAATAAAAGTTAAAGCAAAAATACTCCAGTACAACTTGATTGTCGATCTCTAGTAAGTACGTCAGTGTATACAGCGTCAAAGTTCTTTATCATATGAATTAATGAAGATCTCCAAAAAGTGTTCTCGGTATCCGATGGACAAATGTAGAAAACTGCCGAGAAGTCAAGCATTGAATATTAAAATTAATTGCAAAATGCAAGTCAGCAAGACAGTCAATTTATCCATTGATTAATTAATGCGAAGAACGTTCGCTCTGTTGCTTTCTTCGATCCGACAAAGACTTAATGTTGTGTTATTCCAGAAATGAAATGTACTCAATTCCTTTATCCGAAGTTGAATTTGATGGAGCCTGTGGTTGATTAACTTTATCACTGAATGTTGATATATAACCCCTTTCCACATTAATTTTCGTATTTTGTATACATATTTCGACAACTAATTTGTCATCATCAGCAGCTAATTAAACAGTGTCGCACCTGGAAAGAAACGGCAAAATACCCGTACGAAACAATTAATCTCGCACACGAACCTTGCCGTTGAAAGCCAAGACGCACGCTGTGCGTCTTGGCTTTCATATCGGATATCAAATAATAGATTCATATTTTGACTTGCTTCAAACAAAGATAAAATTTAATATTTTGAGAAAGTCAGTGATTGAAGAATTTGCCACACGTAGAATAAATACTAAAGTTTTAATCGTTAAGAAATACATGCCAGGTGTACCAGAAAGTCATCACCGGTTTTTCTAATAGATGTCGCTGGGCTTAAGTATGAATGTTATGATTTGACACATATATTATTTTATTCTGACATCAAGCTTCAAAGCCATACATGTTATATTTTGCGAAAGTAACACCGTCACAGATTTATACCTCTTTGAAAATGTCGAGTTTTGTGCCTGAAGAAGTGCATTCGCCTCACGCTGAAAGTCGTCGTTTGTTAGTAGAAACTTACGGTGAGAATGTTCAAACCATAAAAACATGTGAGGCGTGGTTTCGGCAATTCAAAAGTGAACTTTGAAGATGCGAAACTGCAGGAGTTATTTGATGAAAACCCAATCCAATCTCGAAAAGAATTAGCAGAAGCGTTAAATGTGACCCAAGAAACGATTAGCGACTGATTACGAGCAATGATAAAAATCCAAAAAGATGAGAAAATGGGTGCTACGTCAATTGAATGGCAGGCAAATGGAAAATCGAAAAATCGCCTGTGAAATACTACTTCAAAGGTATGATCGAAAGCTATTTCTGTATCAAATAGTGACGGGTGATGAAAAATGGATTTATTTCGAAAACCCTAAGCGCAAAAAATCATGGTTATCATTTGGTGAAGCCGATCTATCGACTCCAAGTCCAAATCGTTTTGGTCGCAAGACAATTCTGTGTTTGTTGGAACTAGAGTGATGTTGTATTACGAACTGTTGAAACCTGGTGAGACAGTTAATACTGATCGCTACCGACAACAAATTATCAATTTGAACCATACGTTGACAGTTAGACAATAACCTCGATGAATGGTTTTACTCAAAGAACAATTTTTTTGGGATCGCATCCATAAATTGCGTAAAAGATGGGCAAGATGTGTAGAATCAAATGGCTAATACTTTGAATAAATTTTTCAATTTTCTTCAAAGTGATGTAGTTTTTCTATATAAAAGCCGATAATGACTTGCCGGTACACCACTACCGGTACACGTGTAAGTTGAAATTGAAGCAGTTATCAAATAATAATTCTAGATCTTTCACTGAATTAGTTTTCAGGAGTTTATAGAATAAACAGAGGGAAAAGGTATTAATTTTCTAGTAAAAGACATAGCAAAACATTTCTTTACATGCACAATTTTAACATGTGTTCCTATTTGGCGGTTACCATTGTACATTGTGGATTTGCAAAATTTTGGGAATAATTATTCGAACAACTTTCGTTTCTTTGTTACTCGTATCGTCCTCTCGTATGTCAGCTTAGGTTCATAACCACTATTATCAACGGGTTATAGGTCTCTTCAATGTTTTAATTTTTATTTTAATTAATAGATTCGAATGATTATTGTCATAATATTTATTTGAAGTTATTGCCAGTGTTTTGTAAATGATTACCATAATAATGAGTTGGCATTTTGCTCCTCCAAACGTTTTCTGGGGACACATCACAGGTTGAGCTGCTTAAAAATTAAATGACCTGCTAATATTGTTGTCTTTTATTGATTACGCATCGACTGTTAAAAAGTCTATCCATCGTTCACGCCACTAAACGTTCAACTTTCTATATTAATTAAGCATATTGAAATTAAGTTACTACTTAACAACGATTGCGTTGGAATATATTATGCCCATCGATTACTTTTTTTTTACGAAATAACATTTAGGTGTACCAAGATCCGATAACAGCCGAGGGAATAAACGTTTAACAGCAGTAAATCCAAACTAAATCACAATGGAGGAAGGCGGCTACAAACGCGCTAGCACACTACGACAGCTCGTTTAGAAGTGTCGTTCTCGAATGTTCCTTTAGCTTAACGAAACAACCAAAAAAAAAACCACGATAAATGAACGTATGTCATTTATAAGGACGAATCGCCGTCGATTGCAACCATAAAATGATTGACAACTGTTTAAAGATATTCGAACTGGTATATGTGAAGAACAAAGCAGTTAGCGTCCGAAGACGTGCGTACTCCAAAAATTATTGAAGAAGTTCACGGTGCTAAATGATCGTCAAACAAAATAACGCAAAGCAGTCGAGGATCTAAACGTTTCATATGGATCTCTGGTTTCGATTTTGCAAAATGAATTGAGTATGAAAAAATTATATTCAAGATGGGCGTCGCATTTGTTGACTTAGAACACATTTCAGTTTTCAATTAAGTGAAGTTGCAGTAGAGAAAGCCTGGATACACTATAACCAATAGAAGCAATAAACTAGAACTGGCACAAGTACTCCAGAGAAGACAAAAACCATATACTCAGCTGGAAATATTGTGTCTACTGCCTTCTAGGAATGCAGAAGGATTTTTCTTATTAATGATTTTCAAAAATGTGAAGCGATTACTATGCATCCCTTGTAGACCAACTGCACGATGCAATACAAAGCAAAAGACCCTATTTAGAGCAGATACGAGTACTCTTTTGTCAGAGTAATGTACGCCTTCACATTTCGACTATTTTAGTAGCAAAAATTTATAAACCACATTTCGAAATTCTTTTGCGTCCGGCCTATTCATCAGATTTGGCACCTTTAGACTTTTACTTTTTCTCAACCTGAAGATTCGGCTCGGTAACAATAGATTTGAGTCGAATTAGGAGATAAACTCTCAGGCAAAGGCTTAGTTCGAATAGTCTGATAAAATGTACTTTTCTGAAAGAAATATCAATAGTATAATGTAATGTCTTTCACGGAGCATTCAATGAAAAATAAAATAATTGTTAGCCAAAAGTTTTCTTGCTTACATTCACTAATCACTGAATTCTCGTATATTAACGTATCTAATACTTCGGGTCTGTATTATATTTTGCGGCATATGTTAACTAATATCTAAAATACACATACTACTAGCTCGTTATTACTATGATGTTTAATATTTCACGTGCGTACTTGCTTAACCTGTTACCACCTTAAGTAGAAAGAAAAAAATCATTTTAATTAAATCACATATAGTCGCTTCACAGCACCAAAACATACGTACATCAGATGTGTTGACAACCATATCATTAAAACGCGATGGCCTGGTACCTGGCCGACTATTCCAAGAAATTTTGTAAACACGGCTCTAATATATACGCTTGTGTCTTCTGAATTGTTGTTACGTTCAGTTTCCTTTAACAGGTCTTGTGTTGTATTATTTACATACATGTTTATAAAGTATTAAAGTTCTTAACTGCTGAAATAGTTCTAAGAAAACAATTCCGTTGTTTTTAATTGAATTCTCTAAGGGTGAGACAATGAATACTATAGTTGGCACTGTGAGCGTTCAGTCAGCGGCGTGTGGTTTAAGAAAATATAAGGGGTTTTGTACGTAATAAATGTAAATCAACATTTACCCTTTTACTCAGTATTTTTAGTATGCATATGTACAAAGTAGCTATAGGATCAGTTAAATATTTGTGTCATCAGATATGTTTCAACAGTTTCTTCATTTAACGAGGAATAAATGTTCTTAATGGAGAGAATCGTTTGATATGTAATGATACAATACTTGCATAATTAAAATAATCTTTGTTGATGCTTAACGGATCTATACACCCTCTTATCACGAAGAAATGTGATTTATTCTGGTAAAATCTGAATCTTTCCTTAACACACTAACTACTTTAGCAAACACACTACACTAATATTATAGTACTGTTGATGCTGCAAATACTTTGTTCATCTCTGAAAACTCTGCTTAAAAGAGAAAGTGTTTATATACATTTATTATCTACTAAACCCCTAGCATGTCTTCAAAGCGTGCGCCAGATTGACAACTCTAGTGAGCACTACCACAATTTTGGACAATTTTTAATAAACTTGCATTTAAGTAATGAAGCGAATCGAATTTTGAAACGTCTGTGCACATCGTATCAAACTTTGTGGTATTTTCTTATTATTATTAGATTACTAAATCTCTCTCTCTCTCTCTCTCTCTATATATATGTATATATATATGTATATATATATACATATATGAAAACTGCTTAAAAGGGTAAGCGTTAGAAGCTAACGTCGAAATAGAAAGCACATGAGTGTAAGGGTGCAGTATATCGAAAGTTCTATCAATTGTATTTTGTAGTTTTTTAACATTTAGGATTCAATTTTCAATCACAATTTTCATTGCCCCCACTTCCCCCACATATACAATAACTTTCTATTAAAATCATACTGTATTGTAATATTAGTTTGTACACAGTCTGTCGCAGAGAAAACCGAACTTTTTCAAAATAAAAATAAAACTATTTTACTATTTTAGAAAAATTCATTCATTTTATTCAAGTTAGTCGCCTTCGGCTTCGAATTTGTCCGATGTCTTATTTATCCGAACCTTATTTTCGGTTTTTGTGTTATGACCATTCTTATAAGCTTTTCACTGACTCTGAACAACCCCTGCGCATTATAAATACTCTGTCGCAGAGAAACTGAATTTTTCTAAAATAAAAACAAAAGCTTACTATTTTGGTAATATTCATTTATAATAGTAGTCGCCTTCGTCTTCTATACGACGTTTTGCACAGTCAATTAACATGTTGAATAAGTTTTTAAGTTCATCTTTAGAGATGTCCTTCAAGATCGCTGTTGACGCCTTTTTGATTGCTTTGACGTCAGCATAACGTCGTCCTTTCGTCGGCAAATAGAGTTTGGAAATTAGATAGAAATCACAGGGAGTTAAATTCGGTGAATACGGTGAATGGTTGATGGTTAAAATGCCATTTGTAATTAAAAAATTAGTGATAAGTTACTTTCCATAACCGCAGAGTTTTTTCCACCAAGATATTAGTTGTCATTTATGTCCGTACGACCGTATTTAAATCGTTTATAGCACTCATACATACTCGTACGTGATAAACACGCATCACCATACACCTGTTTCATCAAATTTTCAGTAAACGATTTACTGAGTTTAAAACAGAACTGGATATTTGCTCTTTGTCCAAAATTCATTTTTTGACCAATGCCAAATGCACACTGTTACTTTATATGCAATTTCTCTGCTTCTAATGATGCAAATGTCATAATATTTTGACATAACGTCGGTGAAAGATCTACCTTACCGACCCAGTTTTAATAGATGACGCCATTAAGAATTACTATTTTAAAAATGTTAGGTTTTCTCTGCGACAAACTGTGTGTTTGAATACATTTAACGAAGAATTATTATAAGTCCTTAAAATTCAACCGGCCAAGAAAAATCAAGATGTTTCTTTAATAAATAGTAATAGATAGAAATTCTTGTTAAATATTCAAAAATCATAGAAACGTCTTTTCCAATTATTATTTTATAATAATGAAGGGTCCTGTTTCAAAAATAATTACTTGGTTAACAGCCTTTCACAAGCTTGACAGCAAGTGGAATGGCAGTCTATGTGAAACACAAAGTTGGATCTTGTTTTCACTAGTTTTCTGTTGTACGCATTAAGAAAAATGTTGAATGTACTTGCATCATAATACGTTCTAAATTCCATGAAACGTGTTGTAATATACGTATGTATACAGATTTCCTTATGGGAAATTAGATGTATTCTTAATTGAAGTCTCCTCAAGTTATTAGATGACGTTCATGATCATGGTGATGCAGTATTAGTGTGTGGGAATTTTAATAATGATTCATCTGACAAGCAGAATTTATGAAATGCCTTTTCAATTTAATTCCGTATGTCTTTAAGCCCACCCATGTGACTGATACTTCTCGCTTGTTGATTGATGAGGATTATACGGAGTTGAAAGTAGGACGGTTATTGATGTCTGATCAGAAATATCAATATATGCATGTATGTTAGCTATTCATATATTTACTTATCACAGTGGTATAATAACAGTCTTAAAGTAACAGCGGCATCTATTTATATAGAACGATTCGTGTGCATTGAAGTATTTACTGATTATGCGATCTGCACCAAGTTTCATGTAGTAATCTAACAATTTCTGTGAACGTGAATTATTTAAATGCTAATAACACCCGTTTCAAGGAATTCATCTCTCATCAGGTAAACTTGTGTTATTAACGAACGATTTCTTTGTAGACTTTATCGTATCTTTTCGATACAGAAAAATGATGGAAAAACAATACCACCCTCTTTTGTTCAAACATACGAATCTTCAAACAATAGAACAAGGGCGTGTCATCTCGCTAAATTTGGTAACAAAGTCATCAGTGCGTAAAAAGACGAACACTTTAAAATCTTGGCGAGTTGCCACTAGATGAACGTCAAAAGAATCATTCAGATGTTAATAACACACCCTGTTTACTATGTGTTTCAAGGAATTTACCTCAAACGAGATGTCGCGCCCTTGTTCTTTCGTTTCCTGCCTGATGAGAGGTGAATGCCTCGAAACTTGTAGTAAACGGGATGTGATTAACATTTGAATGATTTCCCAATTGAGTGCAAATGGTTGACACTGTCCTTACATGTATTGGGAAAGCGTCATGCAATTACCCGGCAGCAACACTAACGTATTTTTCTTAACAATGTACATTTAGTGAATAGCTTGCAAGCGTTTGCATATTTTTTTTCCAAAATATGCGAAACTTTATTGAGTACATAAAAAGGAGTAATTTCACGCAAACAATAAATTTAAGAAAGGAATATTTAATAGTCGTATTTTGTCGTATCTTGTTGTTTTTCTTTATTTCGTCGCGCCCGAATATGTTTTTTTTTAAATTTACCACACGACAAATAACTTACTCTATTGGTTCCATATTTTAAATCTGGGTAGTTTATTAGCCATTTTTGTATTTGTGCAATAAAAGGTAACCCTTTTCATTTTAACATTATGCATAAACTAAACTATTTTGTGTAAAATTTCTCGCGCTAGTCATTGTTCGATGATAGTATCCTGTGAACCACCAACTTTCGTTATCTAAATAGAAAAATAACAGTAAAATATTGAAATATGCGACAAAAAAAAAGAATTTTTCAATGTTCACGTAAATAATCAAAGTTTTGCAATTATTTAGCGTCGAGTTTAATGAAAAGTAAATAATGTAAACATTACAGTGAACGTATAAATTATTATTATAGCAATATGCAATGTATTTTCTACAGCAGAAAAAAACATTTCAAAAATATAATTATGTGAGTATTAATCTGGTACGTAGACTTCCGCGGTCGTGGTCCATACTTTCTGCTTCTGGGCTTCCGGGCTTCCGAGCTGGAACCGCGTCACTGGTATAACTGCCGACATTTCGTACCCACTCGTATGGGACATCTTCAGGGCTCACTGCTACTGTCTATCGCACTGAAACTGATTTTCAATGGGTTTCAGTGGGTACGAAACGTCGGCAGTCATACCAGCGACGTAGTTCCAGCCTGGAAGCCCAGAACCAGATAATGTGAGTATTATTTTTACTTTTTCGCTAGATTTTCCGCTGAAGAAGAAATTTATTCTGAAATTATAACGTTTTTTTGAGTCTGCTTTCAGAGACCAAATTTTATACATTTAAAAAATGAAAATATCGACACTGTATTGACATTGAAAAGGATTAAGTACTTTGAGCACATAGTATTAATTAATTTTTCCAAATTTATGGAATCACCCTCGTATTAGACGACATAGAAAGTAATTAATTAGTAACTAAAATTTCCTCGACCTTGACCTTGTGTAATACAATGTCATGATATTTCTTCGTGGAAATAGACATGTACGCGTATAATTGTAATGATTAAAATATAAAATATGATTAATTCATTCGAAGTGTTCATGCGCCTACTATTATTTTGTAAAAAAGTGGCGGAAGTTTGCGTATTATATATCTATTAATAGAACAAAAAAAATTCATACATATGTGTAGTGTGTGATAAAATATTCTTAATTCATATGTTCTTAAGTTACCTAATAGAATATTTAAGTTAAAATATCAGAATCTTATTAAGAAAGATATGGAAGTAAATACAATTTCACATGTCACTTTACTTCATTTAAGGTCAAGTTTTATCCATTCAAATCTATAAAATTTTTTGTGTATCTATATGTATTTATAGGTTCAAAAGGTTAAAAGATATTTATAATATTCGTATGTATGTAGCTCGCCGCCTATCTCGAACTTAAAATAATAAAAACGAACTTGTTTGTGTATAGCAAATTGTAAACATTTACCGCCGGCTCTGAATCATGATATGCAATTTATTTTTCAGAGAGATCATTTCCTGTAGCACTCAATTTGCCAAAAATATACACCCTAAGGTAGAACGAGTTAAAAACAAATGAGGTCATTTTATGGAGTACAATTTATTTTCATGTTTACTTTAAGAAAAACATCTGCGTACGTATTAAGTCTACAGAAACGAGTACGCACACATTGGCGGCGATGATATATTTCGAAAACGGTCGGATATACTCGAATTCATATGCGTATGGTATGTGTATGAATGCCGGGTTAGATTGATGATGGCGAATCGACGGCGTTCTTTGTCATGTTCGATGAGTATTAATAGATTTCTTAACCGATTTGCGATATTAGAATACACTGGCACTATTATTAAATGTATTGTTTGCAATATCAACATTTTACCGTACAGTATTTTTGTGTAAAAGACATGTTAATAGCAAACAACAATGGTTAAATGCGCAACGCGATATACAATATTATAAATTTCTATATGATTTTATTTATGTTAAGTGTGTGCAACATTCCACAAAATATTGTGGACAATGAAGAATTTCGAAACTTTTGGCGGAAATACGTTCGGGAATGGAGATTGCCAACAAGTCAATTGCAGTATAATTTTGCTCGGGTGAAAAATACGATTACGGATCAAATAAATGCAGAGTTAAAAGATCAAAAAATATGGCTGACGGTTGATTAAATAACGGATGCAAGAAAGAACAGTATTTTAAATGTGTTAGTGCGCACTTTAAAAAGCGGTGGGACTTCCTTGGCTCTTCTTTTACGTAGTAGAATATTACAGAAGACAAACGAGGAAAGGATAGTAGAAACTATAAAACATACCTTTGGGAACTTCAATATATTGGCAACTCAACTTGTAATGTTGGTTGCATAATGGGAGTTCGAATATGGTTAAAGCTGGAAAGTTACTAAAACAATCTTATCCTCAATTGGGTCATGTACCCTGTTTGCTCCATGCATGTCATCTCGTAGCTGAATTTATTAGAAACAGTTATCCAAAAGTAGACCAATTTATAGTTCCTACCAAAAAAGTTTTTATTAAATCTCCAAAACGCATTCGTGAGTTTAAACAGGCTTATCCGAACATTCCTCAGCCATCACAGTCGGTATTGACGAGATGGGGAACATGGCTTAAAGCTGTTTTATATTATGAGAATTTTTTACACATTATTAAACCTTGTACCTTAAATTTAAAGACGCAAGATGCTCAAACAATTTCAGTAAATCAGCGGCTGATTTCAGATACCGAAATCCATACTCAAATAGAGCAAATTTTCGAAAACTATTCAATTCTTTTAGATACTATTTCCAAATTAGAGAACACCAAGCTGTCATTACATGAAGCGCTAAATTATTACCTCAAAGCCTCGTAAGGAAATCTAACAGATATTATAGGAAGAACCGATAAATTGTGTGTGGTTATAAATAAAAATCCCGATTTTCAAACTATAGTGCGTATAGGCAATAATTTAATCGAAAATCAAGATTGCGAATATGATGCGAACGTCCTTTTTAAATTCGCGAACATCACATCATTAGACGCAGAACTCTCCTTTTCCAAATACACCAACATATTTTCGCCTAACGTAGAGTATGAGTCAGCACTGGAAGGCATGCTAATGACACAATACTACAGCGAATTTTCGCGTCACTCATCAACAATAACACAAAAAAAAATTAAAATAGTACGAAATTACATTTATTATTTTTGATATTGATAGTAACTGAGCCGTACGCTACTGCGAAAGCACAAAAAACAAAACGAGTCGCAGTAAATATATAACATGGTGCGAAAGTTAGACAAAAGTTTTTATTTATACTTTAATCTGTGACTACTAACGAACGATTCCTTTGTAGGATTTATCGCACCTTTTTGATACAGAAAAATAATGAAGAAACATTGCCTCCCTCTACCGTATAACACACGAATGTATTGAACGACAGAACGAGAGCGCGTCTATCTCGCATGTTGACAGACACTTGCGTTCATTACATTCTTGTGTTGTACGATAGAGGGAAGCAATGTTTTTTCATTATTTTCTGAATCGAAAAGATACAATAAACCCTACAAAGGAATCGTTCATTAATAATACAAGCTTACCTGATGAAAGGTGTATTCCTTGAAACACATGTAGTAAACAAAGTGTTATTAATATTTGAACGATTCCTTGTAACATTCATTCGTTGACGGTGTTTATTTATCTTAAATTCTGTTAAAAACTTTCGCAACAAACGGTATGTTTTCGACAACGAAAATCGTAGATTCGGATGTGTAATTCACAAATTACTTAATAGACAGCGCAACTATTTACAAACAAAATTATTAACACCTCTCTCTTCTTTTCCATGTGGGTTAAGAGTTGACCGTTACATCATTGTCTATTTATAGATATCTAGTTTCACCTTGTTTGCATTTTTTACTCTATCGACGAGATCTGACCTTCGTGCAGAAGCCTTTGTCGGAATTAAAATGTATATAAGTATGTATATGTACACATGAACATTCGTATTTTTTATTTTTATACTTTAAAAGTGTATAAACTTGTCATCGTATACATATGTAGGTTAACATATGGTCTTTTTGTAATTATGTCCGATACAAGTTCGATGAAAGTCCTCTTATGTGAATGTTGTAATAATAAAGAAGACTTATCGAGATCGTTCAGTAACGCTGACCTTAACCTTCAAGCAAGAGTATGTAACTTGTTCGGTTGCTTATTTAAAACCGTCCTGCTTTAAATAAACAGTAAGAATGTCTGTAGAAATTCCAAATGCTAGAGCAAACGAATATTACATTAAAAATAAATAAAATTAATTTAAGTTAGTGGGAAAACTTCATAAATGGGGCGAAATATAATACACTTAATGTCACTAACTTAAAAAAAAGATTTTTAAATATTTGGAAACTTTAGATGCAACTAAAGAAATTGATTATTCGATTTGGAAAACGACAGAAACCAAAACAACTAAAATAATACACCTAATCCTTAAAATAAATAACGAACGGGGAAGAAATAATTATGACAAAGCAAGGACAATACCCGGTACGTAGACTTCCGCGGTCGTGGTCCATACTATCTTCTTCAGGGCTTCTGGGCTGAAACTGCGTCACTGGTTTAACTGCCGCCGTTTCATACCCACTCGTACGGGACATCATCAGGGCTCAACTACTGCTACTGTTTGACGCGATTCCAGCCCGGAAGTCCAGAAGAAGAAAGTACAATACCCTTACATGTTATTTTTAGTTTTATTCTTAACCAGAGGGAGTCTATTAAGCAAGACATTCACCGTTTTCTTAAAGCTCCGTTCCAATTGAGTTTTGCAGTTTCCAAATTCAAAGATAACGAAATTAATTTTTCTATTAAAAAAAAAACGCGAAGAAGGCAATCCGGGTATGATCTAAGCGCTAGCAAAATACTAAAGGATGCGTCCAAAAAAGTTATGGCCTTACCACATATCTTTTCAAATCCATATTAAGACGGGAATATTTTTCTGAACAGTGGAAAGTGGCGCACTTCTAACAATACCAAAACCTGGGACAATTTCTGACGATAAAACATTGTAAACCATCGGCCTCTTATCAATCTTATCGAAGTTGCACGATAAGTTATTTTTGGAAATATCACAGCTTGTACAGTACCGTGTAACCGAATTAAAGCCACCATATAAATGTCTCTTTTTATAATGAATTAAGTAAACTAACAGCTTCTCAAATGAACAATATTTATTTACACTATATATGTATATATATATATATATATATATATATATATATATATATAGATAGATAGATAGATAGATATATGATCGAAAATATATGTTCGAACGAAAGTTGTAAGTACGAGTATGAGTAATATTAGATTCTCGGGCTTTCCGCGATGTTGGACAGAAGTTCTCGGAAGAATCGGCATCTCGACGTTTCGATGACATCTCAATCATCTTCTTCAGAAGTTGTTTCGTAGTGAAGCTTCAACCTGAAACTGGAAAGAAACTGGAAGTTTCAGGTTGACGCATTTTTGGAGCTCTGTGGTAACGACAAGGGTGGAGTACTGAGTCGAATTGTCACTGGTAATGAAATCTGGGTTCGTCATTATGAACCCAAGTCCTAGTAAGACTCTATGTAGTGATATAAAAAGGGTGCACCGCTGCCGAAGTTTAAAGTGACACAATTATCTGGGAAGCTAACGACGACTGCGTTTTTTGTAACATAGAGGGTCTTACTCATCGATTATTTGCCTTCATAACGGGAGAATATAATGCTACACTTTTAGAGTATTTAAGTAACTGCGTCCAAGAAAACAAAAAAGGAAAACTTGCCAAGAATGTGCTGCTCTTGCATGACAACGCGCCCGTGCATCGAAGTTAACTTGCACAAACTGCTCTGTACAAGGCGGACTTGCAATTGCTAACCATCCACCCTAAAGTTCGAACTTGACTCCCAGCAATTATTAGCTGTCCGCTGAAATGAAAAGTGAACAGAGTAAAAAAAATTCCTAGTGATGAAAAATTAAAGGCTGCCGTTTCTGTGCATTTCGAAGACAAAAACAAATCATTTTGCAGGCATTCAAAAGTTCATACATAAATCTGAAAAGTGTACTCCAGAGTTGAGGGCGAATATATTAAAAAAGAAAAATAGTTTTGAATTTTTATTTATTCTTTTTTCCGCGAATACCAAAAGACGAACGTAACTAATTCTAAATAAAAACGAATAATTAATACGCGAATAAAGACTGAATGGAAGTATAAGCTACGAGTATAATAAAAGCTAATGGAAGACAGACACGTCAAAGAGATTAGAACCCAATTGATTTGAAAATATGGTGACAATACAAATACAATTATCAGTGTTGCAAATAATAACAATACAAATACAATTATCAGTGTTGCAAATAATAACAATAATGAATTCTATCATTAATAAGACAGCTGTAACGAAATAAGTATGTATTTATTACTGTTATAAACACCACTTTTGCTTATCGTTATGCTTATTATACATGTAATAAATTGTGAAATAAGTTAAAAACTTTCTCTTATATATTTTATTAGGTCTTGTTATATTTTAATCATTTGTGATACGTAAATCCATGCTCCTCCTATAATTAAGTGCGTAAGAAAAAATATCGAGTTTCACTGTCGCTCTTGGTTATTAGTTATTTTTAAAATAAAAGAAAATTTATTACAGAAGATTTTCTAATCTGCAACTAATTTCATGGATTATTACGATGCAATATATTCGGACGTAAACATAAGTGATGAATGATTAAGATAAATGCCATATCTTTTCTTAATTTATGTGTTATACACATATGGTACAGTTGTAGCAGTTTTTCGTGCAGTTAATTATTATAACAAGAGTCATTAAAATATCTACTTATGTTGTATATATATATATTAAGTTTTTAATGTTGCGTGAGCATTTAAGTATTTTGTAGTTTATGATTAAGAACATTTTATTTTATTTCTGACTGTTTTCGTTGTATTTTATAGACTTATTATATTGGGTTGGCAACTAAGTACTTTCGGTTTTGTAGTATAATATAAAACACTTTTTTTTTTAACAAAGAATAGTCTTTAATCAATTATATATTTTCCATTTTGCTCAATGACCTTTTGCCATCTTTCTTTCAGCTGCATGATTCCGCGCTCATAAAATTTTGGTCCTTATCAGCAAAAAACTGAACCAGGTGCGAGTGAAGGTCATCGTCATTTGTGAAAGTTTTACCATTCAAAGAATTCTGCAAACTTCGAAATAAATGGTAATCAGATGGTGCTAGATCAGGGCTATATGGGGGATGTGGCATCACTTCCCAGCCAAGCTCCAATAGTTTCCCACGAGTTGCCAAAGATGTGTGAGGCCTTGCATTACTTTGGTGGAAAACTACACCTTTCCGGTTTGACAATTCTGGCCGTTTTTCTTTGATTGCTTCATCCACTTTTATTAATTGTTGACAGTAAACATCAGAATTGATCGTTTGGTTCCTTGGAAGCAGCTCAAAAAACACAACACCTTTGTAATCCCACTAAACTAACAGCATGATCTTTTTTGGATGTAATTCAGCTTTCGATGTGGTTTGAACTGGTTTATCGTGTTTGCTCCATGATCGTTTTCGAACTATGTTACTGTACAGGACCCATTTTTCATCACCAGTGATGATTCTTTTTAAGAAAGGGTCGGTTTCATTTCGTCTAAGGTGCATATCGCAAAAGTTGATTCTTTGTGTTAAATGAATTTCTTTCAATTCGTGAGGTACCCAAATATCAAGCTTCTTAACTAGCCCAAGACATTTTAAATGTTTTTCAATTGTTGTGTGCGATACATGTAGCCTCTACGCAACCTCTCGAACAGTTATATGACGATCCTCTTCAATTATGACTTTGATTTGATCATCATCAACTTCAGTAGGCCGACTAGAACGTTGCTCATCTTTGAGGGAACAATCTCCAGAACGGAATTTTTTATACCAATTCTGACACGTGCGCTCTGTTAAGCAATTAGCACCATAAACTTCACATATGTTTTTGTGAGCCGCAGCAGCTTTCTTTCCTTTACGGAAATAAAATAGTAAAATATGTCGAAAATGTTCGTTTCTGCACTCCATTTAAAATTAACCCACAACTAATAGATTTAATAAAAATCACGCACTACTTGCTTCTGAAGTTACGTCAATGTGACTAGTATCACGCGACAAACGGTAAAGTACAGCACTAATATACGTTATACAAAAAATAAAGCAACGCTCTCTATCAGTAAAAACCAAAAGTACTTAGTTGCCAACCCAATATTTTGCTGCATATTAGCTCATCTTTTCCAGAAAAAATTTCTTAAAAAACGGATTACCTTAAATACATAGTGTTGACATCTGAATACCTAAATTGTTTCAATAATCTTGCTGGTTATTTCATAATTTACTATTATTCATTCGTTTTTAACTTTGTCATTATGTATTTCTTTCTTTTTTAATGTGTTGACCGTTTTATTTTAACTATAAATTTTATTATTGCAATACGTGTATCGTAGGTGAGAAAACATAAAGAAAAACATAAATAACTTGAAGAGGATGAAAAAATCTTTCCGAAACGTCGCTAATGTGAAATAAATATTTTTTGGTCTTTAATCTACATGTTTCGTAGGTTAAAGAACATAAAGAAAAGCAATTGAATAAATAACTTGAAAAGGAGGGTAAAAATTCACCCGAAACTTCATTAATATGAAGTAAGTGCCTTATTTTCCTTAATGATTGAATATTTAAAGACAAAAAATAAAATTTGTAATTGTCATTATCATTTTGAGTCATTTTAATCTTCTTGTCAAATCGGTTCTTAAAGTACAGTGTCTAATAAAAGTAATATCTCCCCCTACGTACACGTCGAACGTCGAAAATCGCCACTTCCATTTTTCCGGATTTTTAAATGGCGTTATTTGATACTTTCGTCATCTTGGCTTGGAACTGCGTTTTCGCCAATTCCCGAGCATTCTTGTCGCGCTGGAATCAGTCTCAGTGCGACAACGAAAGCAGTAACAGCATTAAGTCCTGGAGATGACCCATACAAGTAGTGACGAAACGTCGGTACTAGAATTGGCGAAGACGCGCCAATATGGAAAGTATGGATAACGACCGCGAAAATCTAAGAGCCGGGGGATTAATTGATGTTCAAAAAAGAATTTCGACTCGGAAGCTACCCAGGGCTTTTCGAGAATGCTCGAGAAAATCGTGCGAACGATTCGAAGCTGAAAGTTCGCGACTTCTATCTGTTTTTGTTTCGCGATGTTTTTTCGCGAATATCTCCGTAACCGACAGAGATACGCCAACGCGAGTGTTTTTCGTAATTGGTGAATCAAAATACATACAGTACGGTCATCGGAGCATCGACACTTTTTATTTTTCGTGCTGAACTCCGTAAATATGCACAGGTGAACTTGAAAAACCAAATTAGTACATTGGAAATTTTTGTTAAAACTCAAATATGGGTGAAATTGAATGTGTAAGTAAGGCTACTGGCCTTGAAATGATGTAATAAGAAAAGACAAAATAATGAAACCAATCTAAAAATGAAGTTAATTTATTGTACTACCAAATATGCATAATTATTTATCCACATAATTATCATTTAGTGCAACACACTTTTCTCCATTTCGTCATTAAAAAAAAACCATCTAGTTTACTTTTGATTCAATTGGAATAGTAGCTCGACTTCAGTGACTGATGAAAAATGTTGAGCTTTCAATACCTTCTTCATGTTTGAGAACAAGTAGAAATCTAATGGTGCCAAATCAGGACTCTATCGAAGGTGCGAAACGACTGAATGTCACTGTCTTCGTCCTTTCGTTGCTGTAATGCGGTCTGTCGTTATCGTGGTGCAACAAAAAATTTTTTCCAGTTTTACTTTACGAATGTGATTCTATAGTGATCGTAAAGTTTTGTAGTATTTTATAGAATTAATCGTTCATGGCTTCGGCAGATTTTCAGTCCGAGTCCCTTTGTATCCCAGAAAATGCCAAGCCTGACTTTCCGCACTGACGGAACTCTGAATTTTTGTACATTTGGAGGATTAAGACGACGATATTCCACTGATTGTCGCTTTTTCGGTCATAATGATGAACACAAGATTCGTCATCGGTGATTATGTTATGAGATGAGCAATCTTCTTCGCGTTGATACTGACTAATTGCCGAGCATTTTTTTTTTGAGCAATCCGCCACTTTCCTTGAATTAGTGAATTCTCCCGTCTTTGATTAATCTCATACGACATTGATACTGGTCAAGCTGGTGGCTTTTCATCAAGAAGTTCTTGACAAATGTTTTTTCTTTGTTTCTTCACATCTGTTAATTGTGGCAGGACCCATCTGGCGCCAATTTTTATATAACTCAATGTCTGACCAGTATAGTGGACTCTCTCTTTACCATTGCCTAATTGTGTTTACCCCTCTTTGATTCTTCTAATGCGAAACTGATACTAGTCAACCTGATGGCTTGTCGTCAATGCTTAATTGCCAAACAATTTTTTTACATAACTCAGCGATTTTTTTCAATCTTTGCATTCTCCAGTCTTTAATTCTTCTCAAGAAAGACAGATTGATCAATCTGATCGCTTTTTATCAAATGCCTTCATTTAGTCTCTATGACAGAGTTTGGCACGTTGAACCCATTGGCGAATATTCTTTACACCCATACAATAGTTGAAATAAGCAGCTTTTAAAAGCCCGTAAATTTCGATGAATGCGCAACGTTCCAGAGTAACGTTCTTTGGATAGAAATTTCAGAAACCGAACTCGTGATAAATAATACTGGTAATCAACAAGATACACAGGAAAATGAATCTTTACATACTACGACGAGAAGTAACAGTTTGCTGGATAGCACTTGTTTCTATCCCCACTACCTACACACTGGCGCCGTTGGAGACTATATATCAACCCGTCGTCGTATATTTTTGCATTGTTTTAACAAAAGTCAGATCGATGAAACAAGGCATTTTTTCCGGCTGATAGCTGCACGTAAACAAATTATGATTATATAAAACATTCCAGATTCAGCGCCTACTCTGTTTTAAAAGAATGTGAATTATAATGATTGTTAATTACAAATACCCATTTTTATGTGTAATTAAGAGCGTTTATGACGAAGAAAAAACTCTTAAATCGTCAGTACAAAGGTGTTTACAGTATTACCTATTTATTTATACTTTAATTACAATAACCTTGAAATATTTACGACGACTGAGAACGTGAACATCTCTCAAAATAGATTTAGTTAAATCAGAATCCATTTCAGTATTTACATATATACGCAGGACATAATGTATTTGTACAATCTTGTACCTACAGTTGACGAGTAGGTTTACTTTGGATATTATACGAGTTTATTACGTTGGTGTATATATAAATAAATATGACTTGTAAAAATTTGAGAATGTGACACAATAATCGATATTTCGGATGCGACTACCCCAACTAACACAATTTTATTGTGTGTTTTAAGTGTATTTGGAATATAACAAACTCAAGTTATATTTAACTTTGATTACTTTAAATTCTAAACTTTTATAATCTTTTAAGCAGTATAATGTGAAGATACTTTTGATGGAGCCTGTGATTAACTTAATCACATAAGGTTGATATATAAATCATTTCTCCATTAATTTTCGTATTCTGTATACGTATTTTGACAACTAAATTGTCATCATCAGTAGATAATTAAACAGTGTCGCACCTCGAAAACTACGGCAAACACTGATGACAACTTAGTTGTCGAAGTACGTATACAGAATACGAAAATTAATGTAGAAAGGTGTTATAACAGGTTTTCCAATAAGAGTGATATGATTTCTTTAAAAAAAACGTTCAATATTGAGTTGTAAGGCTTGAAGAGAGTCTGGTTTATTTCGATAGACCAATGACTTCAAATAACCCCACAAGAAATAGTCTAATGGTGTTAAATCACAACTTCTTGGAGGCCATTCAATATCACAATTTCTTGAAATAATCGAATTTCCAAACTTTTCTCGCAATAATTCTATTGTTGCATTTGGTGTGTGGCACGTAGCCCCGTCTTGTTGGAACCAAATGTTGTCAAGATCAACTTCTTCCAATGTCGGCCATAAAAGATGGTTATCATCAATCTATACCGCTCTCCATTGACAGTAACGGTGTTACCAGCTTCATTTTGAAAGAAATACGGACCGATGATTCCACCATACCAAAAACCACACCAAATTGTCAATTTAGGTGAATGTAATGGTTTTTCATAAATAATTTGTGGATTTTCTTCGCACCAGAATCGACAGTTTTGTTTATTTACCACACCATCCAGATGAAAGTGAGCCTCATCAGAGAAGATGATTTTCTTAAAACAATCGTTATCGTCTTCAAGTTGTTCCAAGGCAAAATTAGCAAATTCTTGAGTGAGAACAATTTTATAGAATAGCAAACCCAAATCCATTCTCAAAATCTGCCAGGTTGTGGTTTGAGATAGTCGCAATTGTTGAGAACGTCTTGGAATCGACAAATTACGGTCTTCAGTAACACTTGCCTGAACGGCAGCAATATTTGCATTACTTCGAGCGGTTCTTTGTCTTATTGGCACTTGAAAATTATGTAAAGAAAATGTAACCTCAAAATTTTTAACAATTCGACGAAAAGCGAGCACACTTGGACGATTATTACTAACATAAAATGGCAAAAGCCCACGAAAAGTTGCAATTGGAGAACGATTATTTTGATAATAAAACTGAATAATTTGTAAACGTTGTTCTTGGGTATATCTCTCCGAGATGAAATTGTAAAGACTACTGAATACAATGAAAAACAAATGAGAGATCATGACTTATTACAAATGGATTGGAAAACCTTATACATATATCAACCTTAAGTGATTAAATATAGCTATCACTTGATGCAGTTTGGGATATATAAATTTCTAATACATTGACTTGAAACATTTATTAGATAATCTTCAAAAATAATTAACCATAAAGTTGATAAGTTTTAATTATTGTTATAAATTGGGGAACTTTTGCAAAGTGGTTTTTAATGTTAGATAAAATATTCTAAGGAGAGTTTTGAAGCAGACAAATTATAATTTTGTTTTTTACATCGTCAAGATATTACAGAAGCAAATGAAGCATCACATCAGTCAACAATTTCTCGTGGGTATGGAGAATTCAAACGTGAACGGATAAGTCTTAGCGACGATCCTAGAGCAGATTCACCAAAAACGGCAGTCACTCAGGAAAACGTCGATGCTGTGCGCAAGATCATCAACGAAAGTCGACATGTGACATACCGCCAGGTTGAAACATTATTGGGGATTTCAAAGACCTCAATTCAAAAAATTTTGCATAAAGAATTGTGTGTAAATAAATTAGTTTCCCGTTGGATACCGCATCTGTTGACTGAAGAACAAAAAGCAGCCAGGGTGAATTGTTGTCAAAAAACTCTAGATCGCTTCAGCGCCGGAAGCTCTAAAAATGTGTACAACATTGTCAGTGGTGATCTTGAATTTACTCATATGAGCCAGAAAATAAACGCCGGTCGTCTGTTTGGGTGTTCCAAGCGGACAAAAGCCGTCAGTTTTCGAAGTGTCTCCAAAAAGATTGTCGCGACATTTGTCTCGAGACCAGGTCATGCGGCAACAATTCATCCATAAGATCAAAGCGTTGTTACTGCTGATTGGTATACAATCCTCCGTACAGTCCGGACCTAAGTCCCAACGATTTCTTTACCTTTCCGAAAATCAAGAAGGGACTGCATTGTTAAAGGTTCCAGTCGTCAGAAGGAGCAGTCGATGCCTTCAAAAACGCATTTTTAACTGTACGAACGAGTGTAACTGCTTCCAGAGTTAATTCGAGCGCATGCAATAGTGCATTAATCTTCGTGAAGAATACTTTAAAAAACAAAGTGTTTAAAAGCTATCTTTTATTCCAGTTTTGTATGCAAAACTTAAAAAACAATCCACGTATTTCCTGCAGTCAACGGGATATTTTCTTATTCTAAAAATTCGAATAAATACAGTAAATACATTCTTCAAATGAATGATCTAATTATATTTAAACATCTATAAAACAGGTTTTCAATTTTGGAATGGAAATTCAAGAGAAGTCATTTTTTACAATAACTTCTTTCATTTCAAATTATCTTACTACTTAAGATTCGCATGGCTACTCGACTAATTAAAAAAGTTATACATCAAATCACAAGACGCTTCGAAATACTAAACAGCAGTGAATTGGCTTAATTTATTTACCTCGCGGATGTGCATTACCATGAAAATAAAATCGTGCTTAACCCGAAACGAAAATAAGAGTGAAAACTTCCTTGGCACAAAAAAAGATAGCACTCTTACTGACCACATTTTACAACGCCAAATGAATATTTATTAGATTCAGTGCACCACTGAATGTGTTACGAATATATTACACTAATCTAAAAATAGACGTTACAGCACGTTTAGTTTTAATAATTGTGTGAATTTGAACATTTCTATTATTATTTTCAAATGTTTTTTTTTCTCTTATTTCAGATGAACAGGAGAGAGTGCAGAAGAAGACGTTTGTCAACTGGATCAATTCCTATTTATCCAAGGTAATAACCGAAAGATAACGCTTGCCTTGTTGGTCATGTCACTGTTGGTTACCATTTATCGTTAGCGTTTCCTTAGTTTTACTTAAAGTTATACCAATGTGTTTTTTTAATTTTTAAATTAGAGAAAACTATTTGCGTAAAAGTAATTTGATAGGTCGCCATTTTGATGCAATTTAATTATGAATATTACAAATATAAGCTATATACGAGGGTAGTTTAAGAGTTACATTGGCTAGTTTCAGCTCTAGAAGTAAGTAAGAATTTTATAGAAAGTAAGCAATATGGGCTTTTGTGAGTACTATCTACACTAGTGTGTGGCGGTGTAGCAGCTTGCCGAACTGAAACAAGAAAATAACAATCAGTTGTACAAAATCAAACAATATCGCCGCGAATTTTTCGAACAACTCGATATAACAAGATTTAATTTTAGATTCTTACGAGGGTAGTTTGACAAGTAGTGAGAATGGAAAAGAAAAACGAATTTTTTAAATACAAAATGATTTTTATTTTTCAATATATTCTCCTAAAAGAGCAATACATTTATTCCAACGGTGCTCCAATGCCCTTATGCCATCTCTAAAATGCGATTCCGGAAGGCTTGCAAAATACTCACTTACGAAGATGATAAGCTCGTCGTTAGACGAAAATTTCTTTCCACCTAGTGCCGTTTTCAATTTTGGAAAAAGGTGGAAGTCGGAAGGGGCTAGATCCGGCGAATAAGGCACATGCGGTACTAACTGGAAATGCAACTCGTGGATTTTGGACATCGCAACTGTGCTGGTATGCGAGGGAGCGTTGTTTGTGAACAGAATCTTTTTCTTTGCCATTCCTGGCCGTTTAGCACGAATCTCAACATTTAATTTTTGTAGAAGTTCTGCATAATATTGTCCGTTTATTGTGGCACCTTTCTGAAAGTAACAATGAGTAAAATGCCTTTTGAATCCCAAAAAATTGATGCCATCACCTCGTTTGCCGATAAAGTGGTTTTTGCTTTCTTTGGAGGTGCAGAACCACGTTCTAACCATTGTTTCGATTGTTGTTTAGTTTCGGGTGTAATGTAGTGGATCCAAGTTTCATCGCAAGTAACAAATCGCCTACAAAAATCAACCGGATTCCGCTTATAAAGGTCTAAACACTCATTGGAAATGCGCAAACGAGTGAACTTTTGATCAGTCGTAAGCAATCGCGGCACCCATCTTGCCGAAAGCTTGAAAAGGCCCAATTCTTTCGTTAAGATGTGGTGTACGCGTTCTGTTGAGATGTTTACCATGTCTGCTATCTCTCTCACTTTGAGTCGTCGATGTTGCCTAATAATATTATGGATTTTTATAATCATTTCCTTAGAAGTCACGGTTTTGGGTGCTCCAGAGCGCGCTTCATCAACACAGCTCGTTCTACCACGTTTAAATTCATTTACCCATCTACTTATTGTGGCGGATGATGGAGCAGATTCACTTAATATTTCCTGTAACTCATCTTTTATTTCGGTAGCTTTCATACCCTTAATTACGAAGTATTTAATCACCGCACGATACTCTGCTTTTTCCATTTTAACAAAACGACGTGTTGCTTCCTTTTCAATTAGCTGTCAAAAATAAACTAATCAACCGATTTATCTAAATATCGGAATGTAAACATATAAATAAGCAACCTAAATTACAGTGCATTTGTTTTACCAATTAGAGCGCCACCTATGTGTCATTCTCACTACTTGTCAAACTATCCTCGTAAAAGCTGCGCAACAGTGAAAAAATTGCCGCTTGAAAGGGAAGTATTCTGTTGATGAATATATGCACGACCGATAGTTGCAGTGATCTGTAATTAATTGTTTGTCTTTAAATTTTAGTCATTTCTAATTATTATACAGTTATATGTTATCTGTAAAATTCTTGACCAACGTTTATGAAAATTTTATGATTTTTTTCTACGTATTTTTATACCGGTTCAGTTACATACATATATGTATTGTATTGCGTTCGACTTTTTTGTAATCTTCATTACAAAAATAAATTATTCTAACAACGACATTTTATCTTCGTTATGCGTGAATTATAAACGTGGTAAAGTTGCTACGGATCGAAAATCATCGTTCCACGAGAAATGTGTTTCGTGCGCTTAGAACAAGTTTTGGTCTAGGTAATCGGACCACTGAACGCACAATTCGCTATACCGTCGAAAAATACAACATAATTTTCAAGAAACTGGAAAAGTTTATTAATTCAAGGTATTGGCCATTTCATTCTACACATCTTGCCCATCTTTCAGGCAATTTATGGATGCCATCACAAAAAAACTGTTTGTCCTTTGAGCAAAACTACTCATCGAGCCATTTTCTAACTTCTTCGAAATTGACGAAGTGCTACTCTGCAAGCGCGTGTCCCATTCATGCGAAAAGGTGATATCAATGCACGGTTCAAATTGATAATTTGTTATCGGTAGCAATCAATATTAACTGTTTCAACAGGTTTCAACAGTTCGTAATACACCACGCCACTCTGGTCCTACCAAACACAGAGTATTGTCTTGCGACCAAAACGATTTGGCCTTGAAATCGATGGGCCGTCTTCACCAGGTGATAACCATGATTTTTTGCGCTTAAAGTTTTCGAAATAAAACCATTTTTCATCACCCGTCACTATTCGATGCAGAAATTACTTCCGATCATACCTTCGAAGCAGCATTTCACAGACGATTTTTCGATTTTCCATTTGCCTGTCATTCAATTGATGTGGCACCTATTTTCTCATCTTTTGGATTTTTATTATTGCTCGTAATCGGTCGCTAATCTTTTTTTTTCAAACTTTTTCGGTCTACCAGAACGTTTTCTGTCTTGCACATCGAAATCACCACTTTCGAATTGTCGAAACCACGCCTCACATCATTTTATGGTTGAAGCATGCTTACTGTAAGTTTTTACCAGCAAACGATAACAGAGAGTGGCTTATTCTTTTGATTAAATAAGCGTGCCGCGAATGCACTTTTCACGCACGAAACTCAATATTTTCAAAGAGATATAAATCTATGGCAGTGTTACTATCGTAAAATAGAACATGTATGGCTTTGAAGCTTGATGTCAGTAGAATAAAATGATATATGTATGTGTCAAATTATAACGTTGCATACTTAGGCTTAGGGACATTTGTTAGGAAAAAAAACGGTAATGACTTTCCGATACACCTTGTATGTCTTTCTTCTCTTAATTGGTTTCGCCTGTGTAATAAAATATATTATTATTATTATGTTGGAAGATGCGATTTGTCAAATGATTTTTATACGTTTCTCTTGTTGTGAAACCTCTCGCTACAGTAAAAAAAAAATAGATGCGTGTTATTTTTTGTATAATCCCCATGTTTGCTTATACATTTTTTCAACCGAATTGAAAATTCTTTCCTCCCGTCATCGAATAATAAAGTTGCTAGCCAATTCTCCATTTTACTGGCTCAAACATGTGGTTTTTACGAGATGACCGAATATTTTTCAAGTATATATATTTTCATTCACCAGGTTTTCTACCCTCGATACAAACTATCGTCAAATTGGTTGCCTATACAACGTATTCAATGCCCTGGTGTACTTTCTTGAAGATCATAGTAAAACCATATAATATTATTGTTACGTATAAATTGTGTTAATTATTACAACTTTTATTTTGATCACGACGTTTTCTTGGATTAAATATATGCCAATCAATAGTGTTAAATGCCCACTCGAAACCACACAATTTTGAGGTAAATCTTAATATTATTTAATACGTCGCTTATTTTGCATGACCTTCCAGTTACCCTCTTTCATTTGTTGAGTAGAAATCTTTTCAATTACAATACAATTTTGCTTAACTTTAGCTGCGTAGATAATATTAGAGAAATTACTATGAAATAATTATATAATTTGATAAAAAAAATGAACTGAGGTTAGACGAGAGATTGAAAGACGATGAAACTGTCTTACGTCCTCAATTACTTATATACAGTTAGTTGCGAAAATTTGCATACAAAGAGCCTTTTCTATAAAAATTGCATTATTTACTTTACTAAAATCTGGACCTAAAATGTATAGACTTGTAAAAGTACATACAGTCAGCGCTCATTTAAGTTTTAACCCTATTTGTTCATGTGTTCAGGTTGCGTACAACTTATACACGAAGAAATGTTGAAATAAAAATTGATTTAACTTAAAATATATGGAACTGCCTGCATAAGGTAGTTTTATTATTATGTTTATATCATTGAAATGAGTCTTATTTTAAAATAGATTATGGAAAGTAATTAAGTCTTCTAACGGGTGTTTTTTTAGAGGTATAGAACTTTAAGTTGGCAACACTTTTTTAACTGGCGGCCACTTTGTCAGCTGTTAAGTGATTTATATTTAGTTTGGTTTGTCATTTCAACATGAATAGACTGACGCCTGAACAACGCTTGCAAATTGTGCAAATTTATTTTGAAAATCATGGTTCTGTTCGAAATACGTATCGCGCACTACGTCAATATTACGGTCAACATAATCGTTCATCAGAGCAATTAATTCGATTAACTATGGAACGTTTTCGCACCACGTATACTCTGTACAGTGCGTACAGAAGAAGTCATTGCTGCTGTAGAGCGTAGCGTAGAGGAAGACCCGAATCAGTCTATCCGCCATCGTGCATAGGAATTGGATATGTGTCCATCCACTTTATGGAAGATTTTGCGGAAAAATCTAGGTTTGCGTGCTTACAAAATCCAACAATCCAACATAGATTCGGTGAATGGGCCCAAAATAAGATTGCCGTTGATCCCGATTTTCATAATCGAATTTTGTTTAGCGATGAAGCTCACTTTTGGTTGAATGGATACGTCAATAAACAAAACTGCCGTATTTGGAGTGATGATAATCCTCACCGTTATATCCAGAAAAACTGACTGTTTGGTGTGCTTTATGGGCTGGTGGAATAATTGGTCCGTACTTCTTTAAAAACGAAGCTGGCCAGAACGTTACAGTCAATGGTGACCGCTATAGAGCCATGATTATTGACTTTTTCGTTCTTCAATTGAACAATCATGATGTGCAGGAGTTGTGGTTTCAACAAGACGGCGCAACATGTCACACAGCTCGTGCCACAATTGATTTATTGAAGGAAACGTTTGGTAACCGCATAGTTTCACGTTTCGGACCCGTGAATTGGCCTCCAAGATCGTGCGATTTAACGCCGCTTGACTATTTTCTGTGGGGATATGTGAAGTCGCTAGTCTACGCCGATAAGCCCGAAACGATTGACCACTTGGAGGACAACATTCGCCGCGTTATTGCCGATATACGGCCACAAATGTTGGAAAAAGTCATCGAAAATTGGCCCTCCAGGTTAGACTACATCCGAGCCAGCCGTGGCGGTCATATGCCAGAAGTCATATTTAAATTATAATGCCAGAAGATTATCTTTCGAATAAAGTAAATTTCATGTCAATTTAAAAAAATCATATTTGTTTTATTCCATTTCAAAATTCTATACCTCTAAAAAAAACTCCCGTTAGTAGGTTAAAATAATTTATTGACAAACTAAATACAGTTAGTTACAAAAGTATTAGTACACTCCGTAAATATTGAATATTATCCGGCTATAATAAAGCGCATTTACTTCTATTTAACAACATTCAAAAACCCTTATATATATTTTGATATATCGTCTACATATGTGTACCAACATTGGCAATTCCGTTTCATTCATTCCCCTGTTTCACAGGTAATAAAATGCAGCTAAATAGCTTTCTCCCTTTTATTAACTGTTCGCAACAGATTATAAAATTTATAACTGAAGTAGAAGTTAATAATACTTTAAGCTTTATAGATTCAACAATATTTAAAAATAATAAGCGTTTAGAATATGCAGTTTATCACAAATCTAACTACACAGATAGTACCATAAGTAATGGGTGTCTATGGATATCGATAACTATGGTTTGACAGCTGATAATGTTAAACTGTGTTGACATTTCTCATCAGTAAGGTTTGGCAAGTAATCATGAATCGTTTAACGCCAGAACAACGCTTTCAAATTGTGGACATTTCCTTTGAAAAAAATAAATCTGTTCGCGAAGTTCATTGAGCACTTCATCCATTTTACGGTCAACATAATCGGCCTAGTGAGCAAGCAATTCGTGCAGTTATTGATCGTTTTCGCACTAATTTTACTCTTCTCGATTCAAAACCATCAACAAGACAATGAAATGTGCGTACCGAAGAGAATATAGCTGCTGTAGCGCCAAGTATTGAAGAAAACGCCGAAATGTCGATTGGTCGTCGTTCTCAACTTATTGGCCTTTGTCCTTCGACTACGTGGAAAATTTTACGTAAGGATCTTGGCTTACGTTTCTATAAAATACAGCTCGTGCAAGAATTGGAGCCAAACGACCATCGTTTGCATCGCATTTTTGCTGATTGGGCTCATTTGAAACTGGTCGAAGATGAGCATCTTTATTAAAGAATTGTGTTTAGTGGTGAAGCTCAATTCTGATTAAATGGCTACGTCAATAAGCAAAATTGCCGTATTTGGAGCGAAGACAATCCGCAAGCTGTTAAAGAATCACCATTACATCCATTAAAATTGACTGTTTTGTGCGGTTTACACGCTGACGGCGTCATCGGTACTTATTTCTTTCGAAATGAGGAGCTGCCGTTACGGTGAGTGCCATGCTGACTGAATTTTTGTTTCCAAAAATTAATAAGCTAAACATCGACGACATTTGGTTCCAACAAGACGCCGCAACTTGCCATAAAGCGCGCTTAACAATCGATTTATTGCAAAATCAATATGGTGACTTAGAAATGGTCCTATTCACTGACCTCCTTGTTCGTGCGATTTAACGCCTCTGGATTACTTTTGATGGGGCTATGTTAAGTTATTGGTTTATGCCAACAAACCAGCAACTCTTGAAGCATTGGAAGCCAATATTCAAGTCACCATTGACGCCATACGGTCAGATTTATTGTAAAAAGTAGTTAAAAATTGGACTGATCGAATGGACCATGTAACTCGTAGCCGCGGCGGACATATGCCGGAAATCATATTTAAAAAATAAATGCCATGAAATTATCTACCAGATTATAATTAAAAAAATTTCATTCCAACAATATTTTTGTCTTGTATTATCATTTTAAGTTCTCAGGCTCTTAAAAAATACCCTATAAATAATAATTCTCTGTTACCCATTTATTCAAAAAAATAATAGCGTGTAGTAGTACGATACACAGATGGTTAACCCCTTATTGCTTGCAATTTTCAGAAAGAATTAAATATCATAAAACAAATTGCGCTTAATAACGGTTATGAGGCGATTTAGTTGATAGTTTGCTAAAAAAACGACATAAAAAGCTTTACGAATAATATATCCCACTACACAAAAACCATATACGTATAACTGTTAAGTTATATAGGCTCACAATCTGAACAAACAAATAAGTTGCTTAAAGAACATGATGCAGATATTGCTTTTCAAACTAACAATGCGCTCGGAAAATTAATTAAAAATAACAAAGACAAAATAAAAACATAAATGCTATGATTGTTCTAAGATATATATCAGTCAAACTGGAATATTTATGGAAACAAGGATATCAGAAAACTTGTTTTAATCATATCAAAAATGATTCCAACTATGGCGTACATTTAAATACTTGTACATGGGTTGCCTCTTAAGTTTTGCATATAAAATGGGAATAAAACAGTAGATAACTTTTAAAGACTTCATTGCTTTTCGAAGTATTCTCCACGAAAGTTAATGGACTTTTGCTTGCGCTCGAATCAACTCTGGAGGCAGTTGTTTCACTCGTTTGTTGGTACAATCAAAATTGCGTTTTCGAAGGCATCGACTGCTCCTTCTGACGTCTGGAACCTTTGATCACGCAGTCTGTTTCTAATTTTCGGAAAGCTAAAGAAATCGTTGGGGCCTAGGTACGGAGGATGGTCCAACAATTCGACGTTTTGTTGGGTTAAAAATTCAATTGCTTTGCGTGCTGTGTGCGAACTTGCATTGTCTTGGTGGAGGATGATTCGTCGTTCGGAGTTGGTTTTTCGAAGCTCAGCGATGACCTGCGGCAAACAAATGGTTGTATACCAATCGGCAGTAACAATTCTTTGATCTTGTAGAGGAATTGTTGCTACATTACCTGGTTCGGAGACAATTGTCGCGATCATCTCTTCAGAGACACTCCGAGAACGGATGACTTTTGTCGGCTTATCTTCATCTTGAAACACGCAAACGAACGACTGGTGTTTATTTTCTGATTCGTATGAGTAAATCCAAGAATCACCACTACTGACGATATACACGTTTTTAGACACCAATTCACCTTATCTGCTTTCTGTACTTCAGTCAACAGATGCGGTATCCAACAGGAAACTAATTTTTTTACAAACAATTCTTGATGCAAAATTATTCGAATTGAAGTCTTTGAAATCCCCAATAATGCTTCGATCTGGCGATCTTGCACACAGCATCGACGTTTTCCTGAGTGACTACAGTTCTTGGTGAACCTTCTCTTGGATCGTCGCTGAGACTAATCCTTCCACGTTTGAAGTCCTCATACCAACGAGAAATTGTTGACTGATGTGATGCTTCATTGGCGAAAACAGAAACCAATTCGGGGAGGCATTCTTGTTTAAATAATTGTCTTTAAAAATTATAAAGAATTATTCCGCGAAAATATACTGGGTTTAATTCCATTTTTCAACCAACTTGTCTGCTTTAACAGTTCGTTGTAGCTACGTGACTACACGTTTGGCTAAAGATGGAAGTTAATTTTTAGTACTGACATTTGATTAGTGGCACCCTCTATGTCCCATTATGCAAAACTTAAAAGACATCCCACGTATTAATTTGCAGTTAATGATGAGCAGGGTGAGCGGTTACACCAAGATTTGAAGATTATGGAGGGACGGTATCAGGGTAGATAGAATGTAAATATGATGGTTGACTGTTGTTAGGGCATCAAGCGATATTTTCCACAGATTTGAGCACTTCAGGAAAAGCTATAAGCAAACATTTTTACCTTAATATGTATGTTTGCCATTTGGTAAAAGAACTTAACTACTTGTATGAACACAGGAACCATATATACCCTTCGCATGAATAAAATTATTCTCTGTAAACAGTACATTTGCTAATTTTTTTCTTTGTATGCACATTTTGTACGACTTTTGGGATGACGAGAGGGTATCGTGTAGCTTAAAAAGTTGATGTGATAGACAGAAATTGAGGTCATTTCAGGACTCAGATGCCAAAAGTTAATCGAAAACAAGTGCCATATCTAGGTCAACGAATTTTGTGTTTCCCAGTGTTATTATTTAGCAATTCACAGCTAATTCAGTATTCTTTTCCTATCGATTTTGTAATTAATCGATAAATTTTGTTTTAGCGAGTTCCACCGCTTAGGATAGAGGATTTGATCGAAGACCTGAGAGACGGAACCAGACTTCTCGCACTGCTCGAAGTATTATCCGGTGAAAAATTGGTAAGTTCGATATCCCCCCCCCCCCCCCCTAATAATCTAATAATTTCAAATACAGCCCGTCGAAAGAGGAAGAGTACTCCGTAGACCACACTTTTTAAGTAACCATAACACGGCCTTGCAATTCCTCTCAAACAAGAGAATAAAATTGGTAAACATCAACGCTAGCGACCTCGTAGATGGTAGACCACCCATAGTACTTGGACTTATATGGACGATTATATTATACTTCCAGGTAAACGCTCTTTCCAATTATATTATCTTGTATGTGTATCACATTTAAAATATTAAAATACTGACGGTAGTATGTGCTTCGATTGAGTTATTTTGTTTATATGTCTTCACAAATATACGTTATAATGTTTAAGTTACTGTTCTCTATCAGTTCACCAAGTATATTATTATAATTGATGTCATTAATATTTCAGTCCATAAGAAATATTAAAGATATTCTCGAATATACGTCGTCGAAAACCAAATAACCAAATAACTTATATAACATTTCAAATTACCTTTACGAAGTTTTTATGTTAATCTGCTCATAAAACTATATATGTATGTAATTCAATTAATAGTCGATTCTATTTGATGATGATGTTTATTTTTGAATAAAATGTCAACATCATGTACATACTTTAAATTAACCTCTATTTTATGAAGCATATTTACAGAAATTCTTTTTTGTTTTGCTTCAGAAGCTTTGAAGCAATATGAACATTATAACTTGCATTAATTGTATATTAATTCTGTTTAATATTGTCTTAAATCATCATTGTATAAGAAGAATAAATCAGTATATCTCTATATGTATTGTGTTCATATTAATGAAGTAATAAAATTGACAAATATTGGTAGGCATTATGGTAGTTCCGTTAAAGTACTGATAGGAAACTATTGTTGCTTGGAAAGTAAGTGCACTTGTTTTTTTATAGAAATGAACAATTTCTTTAAATTATATGTTGTGCCTGTTCCATTGTATCTTCGGGCTGAACCGAGTTCTTCGCCCTGTATCCTAATTGTATCTGTCGGGAGTTTAATAAAACAACATTTAGAGCAGGTACGGGCAACCTTTGACATGTTGTGGGCCAAACTTTAATGTGCAAATACGTTTACGGGCTGCGTTTAAAAGTAGTGCATTTTAAAGTAGCGTTCATAATTTTTAGCGATAGATATCAGACATGAAATAATACGACAATGTTATTATAATACAATTTATTAAAATAACGAAATGAAGTAAAAAAAGATAAAAAAGAGTTCTTCAGTCCCTTTTTCTTGAAACTGGCGACCCTCTGCATCTACTTTTCGTTTCTTTCCACCAGACATCATTTTCGTTTACTTTTCGTTCGATAAACTTAATATCAAAATATAGGTAATTAGTGAGCGCTCAAGATGCACACAAAGTCACAAAGCAAATTGACGGCACTAGCAGTACGCTAGGATATCGCTTGTCGAAGTTATCACCTCGGAAGTTCAAATAGAACTGAACTTCGGGCCATCCACCCGCTCATATAGGCAAAATGAAGGAGTGATCTAGAATCGTCTAGTGTAGAATAATTGAGAAGCAATAATCTTTTGTTGCGCCGCCAGTCAGGCGGCAAACATCAAAGGTTTTGATGTTTGCCGCCTCACACTTTGACGATCGCCGCCATTCGGCTTGCTCGCTCACTTGATTCCGTGAGTATGAGTAAGTAGTGTAATATTTTTTTTAATTGGGTTTTTCAAAATGTCTCGCGGGTCGAATCAAATCTTACAGCGGGCCGGTTGTTGTCCACGTATGATTTAGAGTATCTTTATTTGGTAACACATAAGACATAGATGCATATAAATGAAACTAGACTAGAGTAAACTAATACTAAAGTCAAATCGACTGTTGGGTCCTTTGGGAATCTTGAGTTGCCTGAAACATACTCGTAAGTACTTCTGAAATAAAATGTATTAGTAATAAATTGTACAATTATGGAAAATACACATAGCGTTTTCTAGTAAGTTTTGTGGTGGGTAATGTCGTCATATTGATGTATCATTAGTGTTATGTCAGGACAATATGTCGGCGTTTATGTGGACCTGAGGATACTTGTAGATTTATGTCGGAAACGAGGGGATTTCCGTAGCTCGGAGTTTCTGAGAAGTATATTCTTGATAGCTGAAGAATGAAGTCAGGATTTATAGGGATTTGTAGGTCGTTGTGTAGAGTGGAATTTCTAGCGTGTCTGCCATAACTCTGAGTGTTTTATTTCGACTGTGACTTCGCAGCATATCCCCAGACGTGAGCTGCATACGTCATGGTTGGTCTGATGGCGGCCTTATATGCCATCGTCTTCAACCTCAGGTTTAGCTTGCTTCCGTGGTGTAGAAGTGGATGCATCTCTGTCTGCACCACAGTTGCCGTTTCGCTGTCGGCCATGTTTACCGTGTGGTATTTCCAGGTCAATTTCTTGTCCATGGTAACGCCCAGGTATGTTATCTTATCTCCCGATGGGATGATCACATTGTTTATCTGCAATTCTGGAATCTGAGCTTTCTTCCTAGACCTGCTGAAACATATAGCAGAACTATAACCCCTTTCCACATTAATTTTCATAATTTTGTATACGTATTTCGACAACTAAGTTGTGGAAAACTACGGCAAAATACCCGTACGACACAAATTCCGCACACGATCTGTACTGTTGAAAGCCGAAACGTACACTGTGCGTTTTGGTTGCGTTTTTGCTTTCAACTGTCAGATCGTGTGCGAAACTTGTTTCGTACGGGTATTTTGCCGTAGTTTTCCAGGTGCGACACTTATTAATTATCTGCTGATGATGACAATTTAGTTGTCGAAATACGTATATAGAATTACGAAAATTAATGTGGAAAGGGGTTGTATATCAACCTTAAGTGATTAAAAAAAACAAAGTTTGTTTTCATAGAATATAAATAATCGATACTAATAATTCTATTACAAACATTTCAAACTTTTTTACTGAACAAATTAAGTACAATTTATTATTAAACGCATTACGTTATGTTTCTAATTTGTGCCATTACGGTGCGGTGTTTATCGGCAAACTCTCGCTTCGGGAAATAGACAGGCAACCCATCAAACGCGCAATTTAATTAGGTCACTTGCATTCATTAACACACGATAATTCAACATTCGAAACTACTCCCGTTGATTTCATTTCAATTATGCAAAGTGATTAAAAATCAAAAACATGGAGTTAATAACACGTACACAACGCTGTCATGAAGCTAGGTTATAAACAAACACACTTAATGTTGTTTTGTCAGTGAAGTTACGTGTATGCTATTAACATATTTTCCAAAGTTTTTTTTATCTTTAATGTAAATGATGTTACTTTTTGCAGAATATAATTTTTATTGCAACTAGTTACTTTTGTTACTGAGTGTTACCCAATCTTCATTAATTTTAATCAAGTATTAATTCGATAAATTGAGAGGAAATATATCTCCTGTACTGGGTTGTCGGAAAAAAAAAGTATTTTTTCTACACTTTTCGCAGGTTATTTATTAATATAGTAAAGTAAGTTAATTATATTTTGCTCATATTCGTCGATGTTTCAAAATGCCTTTGTATTCGAAGGATCTATCTTCAGCGGCGGAAAGGGCTTTACAAGGTACTGAATCACAGACTTATCTAAATCGAACGTTACACCACGCAAGGTCTTTTGAACTTAACAAAACAAGTGAAAGTCTAATGGCGCTAGTTCTCGCGGATGTGGTAGATTTGAGAATCGAAAAATCCAATAACTTTTGACGGTTGATTAAACTTGTGCGTGGTCTTGCATCGCCGTCGGGAAATACTACACTTGTACGGTTAACGAAGCTCCTGAATGATGAATTCGTTCAAACGACGACATTATACGAGGATGGTCCCACAAGTACCCGCCCTGACCTACAGATGGTGGTAGTTGTTTGAAAAATATTACGGTATTAGAAAGTACACAATCTATAAAGCATATGTTTCAAGTTTGAAGACGCCTCGTTGTTTAGTATTTGTTTGCCAGCCATCAATAGTGAACGTTTTCAGTGAATTTGTAAAAATGGAGAAAATTGGTCATCGTTACGTGATACAATACTCTTATTTGAAAGGCCTCAGCCCAACCGATATAAAAGCTGAACTGAATTCTACTCTGGGTGAGACTGCTCCTTCGTTCACAACAGTGAAATATTGGGTAGCAGAGTTTAAACGAGGCCGTACGAGCTACCAAGACGAGCATCGCTGTGGTCGACCAAATGAGGTGACGACTCCAGAAATGGTGAAGAAAATTCACAATTGAGTGTTTAGCGAAGTTTTACAGCAACAAAACAGAATTTTTGCTCCGACCCGAGACAAAAGAACACTGGACTCAAAAGGAAGACCCTGCTCCAAAGAAGGCGAAGACCGTTTTATCTGCAGACAAAGTGATGCCATCGGTTTCATTGAAAAAGAAAAACATCAACATCGACTATTATGCGAACTTATTGCAACGTTTGAGCGAAGAAATGAAGCAAAAACGGCCGCATTTGGCTAAGAAGAAAATGTTATTTCATCAAGGTAATACACCAGCTCACAAATCCGTTATTGCAATGGCTAAAATTGATGAATTAAAGTTTGAATTGCTATCTCATGCACCCTATTCGTCAGATTTAGCCCCCTCGGATTATTTTCTGTTCCCAAACTTGAAAAAATGGCTCATCATTAACATTGTGTCTATTGAAGAGGCACTTATTTCTAAATCTGTTTTCATCAGACTATAAAATTTGAGCAGCGCGAAAATTATTATTATTCTCACATTGGTTAATGCACCATTAGCAAAATTGTGGTCTTTTCTGCTGGCCCTCATCTCCTCTAAGAGTATATATATATATTTATATTTATGGGTGGTATTTGCGATACTTAAAAATTCTTTGTGCTCTAGTTTTCGAAATACCAGTGTTATGTTCAATTTCACTAACTTCCAGTGTTGAATATATTTGTTAAAAATTGAGTTCTCATTGCCTACTACATGTTGAAGCTTATTGCACGCAGTTACTATAATAAACTCAAATACAAATTTATAGTACGATATTTTATATTTTGCATTCAACACGTGGTGTTTGCTCTTAATGTGTCTTTTGTAATTCATTGCGTCATATGGAAAAATACTAATGCTGCAAATAACACGTTTAATTATAGTTCCTGTATATTCTAACGTAGAAAAACGATTTAGAAACTTATTTACACCCGTCGCAGTCAACAATCCACATTTGCGACACATCTTCGCGTCACTGACGTGATGCAAGCTATCGGCAATGTCTGTAGGTGTTCACCGCCTCTTGATTCCCTTCGCTGGTCACCCGGAGAATTGTTCAACTATAGTAATAAGAGATTACACTTTATTTGGAGCTTTAGCCTAAAAGTAAAGCTCAAGCTAGTTAAAATTTATCTTACATTTCGTTAGTAAAATTTATTAATTATAACTTGAATTACTTAATAATTAGAAATAAATGTATATTGTATATCTTATATTTCTTCATGTAGGGCGAGCCAATTACAGGATAATATAACACCTGACGCCAAACAAATAATATATATTCTTAAATATAATAATACACTTTAAAATTAAAGTGCATTGCCTATGTTGTACTTATACTTCGTCCTTTATCACTGTTAATTCATTGGAAATATCTCACAATTTCATAAGCACACAGAGAACCCATCAAACACGGAATTTAATTGGATCTCGTAACTTCGTTTGCAGTCGATAATTGATGTTCGAAACTTCCGCCGTTGATTTAATTTTAATTAGCGCAAGCGATTGAGAGAATTATATCGCTCGTACAAACATGTGTAATTTGTATTAAACAGTGTAAGTAGTAGATAAAATGCATAGTTTAGATTATTATTTCTATTTTATTTTTTTGAATAAATTAATCGGAAAGGTAAATAAAACTCCTTACCACATTAATGTTCTTATTCCGCATACGTATTTCGACAACTAAGTTGTCATCATCAGCAGGTAATTAATCACAGTATCGCACTTGGATCCGCGGTAAAACTCACACAATTCCACAACTTTTCCAGCTAACGTTAATATTTCCTAGTCTTAAAACTAACACTTATACTAAGGTATACCTCCGCTTCCACGCCGGACTTTTTTTAACGGTCGTACCTTCCAGGAACTCATGCAGGCCAGAATGTGGTATCGGACTTTTGTCTATGTTTAACTATGGTGTTTATTTTTCACACTAAATATGCTTTCGTAACTGTCCAATTTACGGTTATTATTTATATTTTTGATTAAATGTAACAATCCGCGGTTAGACTATGATTATTTCCTAGCACGTGTTTCGCTAAACTGTATTTCTCAGGCCGATTAAACTCGATGTGCGCGATATATTGGGTGTCTATCGAGCGTTTAGTTTGACTGATGTTTTATGTATCACAGTCTCGGCATTTTATTATGCCGTAAATCACCGATTTCTGATTTACCTCGACTTTATCTTTCGCATTTTTTGGACTGAAATGTAACTTGAAATCCGCGTTCTTTAAAAACTCTATTTAAAGTTTTGTAACTGATTGAAACGGTAAGCATATAAACTACTTGTCTCGATTGTTTTGACGTGACAAACGAATGGTATCCCGGACTGTCTTTTTTAAGCTAGCTTTCTTAATTAATCTGAAGATTTTTTTCCAAAGCAAAACCTGTATTTCGCAATGTTAATAAAATTTAATTCTCTTTCGTATTTCACTTTTGTTGGTGGAAAACTAAGCAAACGGTTGATAAGAAAGTTGAAAGAAGCCATCTTTTGTTGCATGCTATGATTTGAATCTCACCGCGACAAGCCTATTAACATTCAACTCTCTTTCGTGTCTCACTTTTGTTAGTGGGATACTTTTCAGCCTGTGATTTGAACCCGCCATGATAAATCTACTAACATTAGTTTCATTTCGAAAAATATCAATAATTGTTTTATAATTATTTCTAATTACAAGGGAATTTAAAAAAGATAAGATATTGTTTTCTTTTTCTACCGTGAATTTAACCATCGTGATACTGTGATTAATTCTGCTAATGATGGCAACTTAGTTGTCTAAATACGTATACACAATGTGAACATTAATAGTGGTAATGAGTTTTATTTACTTTTTAAAATAAAAAAATTAAAAGCTGAATAAATGTTACCGTCTTTGTGTGTTATTGTTATATTCGGGAAAGTCGAGCCATTATTATTTTGGCTTTCTATTGTGAATTGAAGTTTTTCGTGTACGAAATTAAAATGGGTTAAAATTTGTTTATCTACATGAATTGGTATTGCTGAGATACAATCATCGAGGTATTTTTTTAACAAAGTTTTAAAACTAATTCCATCATAAAGTACGAACTTGCAAATGGATTCTTAACCTCTGTATTAGGTCTTACTGAAACTATTTCTTTTTCATTATAAGCACATGCAGTGACATCTATGAAAAGATATATAAAAATATGTTTAACATTTGTTATGGACTGTTTTAGTTACTAGTTTAGCTCCATCTTGTTCATTTCATGTTAGTAATTTTTTGTCATTATTATTGCTTCTGCACTTATTTTTTATTTTGTACATCCTTAAGCTTCGTAAGAAGGATTTCGGATTACGGCTGGTAAGTCAATTGTTTAAGCAAAAGAGAAGACAAATATCACTGTTAGCTCTCTTACTTTATTGTCCGCACATTAAGTATTTGCTCGTTATCCTATGTTTATCTTACAATTATCCCAATAAATAATTTACTCCCGGATAAATTTCTAATTCGTTTTTGTTTGAGTGTAGATCGAAGAGAATAGCAGAGCACTGGAATACCTGACACATTGGGAAAGTACCAGCAGTTTGGAAAGCGCTGGTACCACTTCCTCCGCCACGAAAGATCGATGGAAACAGGGTGCTCGCAAGACTTTATTGCAATGGGTTTCAAATGCTCTTCCAAGGTAAGCAACAGAGAAACAAATATTAATTTATACCACGTGGATTGTTAATAAAAAGCTGCGAAACATTAAATTTTAACCGTAAAACAACTTGCAATTAGAATATAACAAATTCGTAATTTATTTCCGCAACAGATTGATATATTTGACATAACACGCAATGCGGTTTCGCGTAACCTTTGAACTTTCTCATACATTCCTATTGACCTTTAAGATGTCATGTAATCTTAACCAGGGATGATTGTTAAGTTTGCGCTTTGCAAGCTAGCTCTTCGAAGTAATATATTCACAAATAAATCTCTCTCCAATAAATTTCAAACGAATCATAAAAAGGATTCTTTTCAAATAGTTCCTCATAATACAGTAAAAATTCCACGAAAAGTAAGGTTATCAGTATATAAATCTAAATATTTGTTCAGATGGAATATCACATGTAAAAATAGTTATAAAGTTATGAAAATTAATTTCCTTGAAACAAGTTATTTTGGCTTAATTTTGTAAAAAAAATATACAAGTGCAATGGCGCCTTCTCTTTGGATCATTTGATCAACGATCTCCCAATCATTTTTAAAGTAATATGCGGCATAACAGTCATAATATTAGGTGCGCAACTAAGTTCTCGCTGTTTTTCAAGAGATGGCTCCAGTAGTAAGTGCTGGTCGATTGTGACGTAACCAAAATATCACGAACCAAGCTTAGGCATATGGTAAACAAACCGCTTTGACACATTAGTGATTTTGTTTTTGCGTCATATACTTTTGGTTGTGTGAAAATGTCTGATTTTGTGCCAAATAATCTTCATTTGCGAGAAGTGTGGCTTTTCTTCTTTCATTCGAAGAAAACGGCGGCTGAAGCGCATCGAGAACTCCAAAAAGTTTAGGGAGATGTTGCTCTAAGTGAAACAACGTGCCGTGATTGGTTCCGTCGCTTCAAAGACGGTGATTTCGATGTTGACGACCGTTCGCGTGAAGGAAAACCAAAAACCTTCGAAGACGCTGAATTGGAGGCATTGCTCGATGAGGATCCGTACCAAACGCAAAAAGAGCTTGCTTCAGCAGTAGGAGTTACCCGCCAAGCTATTTCCCAGCGATTGCATGCGTTGGGAATGATTCAGAAACAAAGAACTGGGGTTCCTTATGATTTGACGTTGAGCGTCGTTTTTTCGCCTGTGGACAACTGCTCCAACGGCAAAAAAGGAACAGTTTTCTCCATCGCATCGTTACGGGTGATGAAAAATGGATTCATTACAGCAACCCAAAGAGAACAAAATCATGGGCACTGCCCGGTCATGCTTCTACGTCGTTGGTTCGGCCGAATATTCACGCTGCGAAGGTTTTGCTGTGTATTTGGTGGGACCAGGGCGGTGTTATTTATTATGAGCTGTTGAAACCGAACACAACCATCACTGGGGAACGGAATCGAACTCAATTGATGCGATTGAGCCGAGCACTGCGCGAAAAGCGGCCACAATACGAGCAGAGGCACGAAAAAGTGATTCTACAGCATGACAACGCTCGGTCTCACGTTGCCAAACCCGTTAAAACCTACTTAGAAACGCTCAAATGGGAGGTCCTACCCCACCCGCCATATTCGCCCAATATTGCGCCGTCCGATTATTACTTGTTCCGTTCGATGGCACATGGTCTGGCTAATCAGCAGTTCCGCTCATATGAAGACATCTCAAAATGGCTTGATTCGTGGATAGCCTCAAAAGACGAACACTTCTACCGTGATGGTATTCGAGCTCTGCCAGAAAGATGGGATAAAGTTGTCGCTAGCGATGGGCAATATTTTGAATGATTCATTTGTAAACATTTTTTCACAATAAAGTTGCATTTTCATTTAAAAAACAGCGAGAACTTAGTTGTGCACCTAATAATTGACTACAATTAATTACGTTCAGTGTAAAATACTAATTTGCATGAATTTCCCGTCGTAAAGTGCTTAATTATATATTTATATGCAAATACTAGCATCGAAACCAGACTGCGGGTTATAACAATTAGATTTGTTTCCATAAATTGATTTACGACGGATTAGGAGGCTCGAAACTATACTTCCTGCTGGCCTAATTGATAAGGCAGCCGTCTAGCAAACGGAAATTACAGGTTCGAGTCCTGCTCCAACGCAGAAGTTTTTAATTAATTTCTGTGATTGTAGTCAACGATGGCGCATCAAAGAATATTAATTTTCATTGATTTCCCATCGTAAGGTGCTTAATTATACATATATTTATATATAATTATTAGCATCAAAACCTAACTGCGGGCTATAACTATTAGATCTGTTTCAATAATTTTATATATGGCGTATTAAAAGACCCGAAACTGTACTGCCTAGTGGCCTAATTTGTAAGGCAGCCCTCTAGCAAACGGAAGATACAGATTCGAGTCCTGGTCCAGCACAGAAATTTTTAATTCATTTTTGTGATTGGTGTGATTTCATTGATTTCCCATCGTAAAGTGCTTAATTATAAAGGGTGTTTCAAATTTCGCGGTTTTTTTAAAGAATAAGTAAAACACATAATTTGCATTCACTTTCATAAAATTTTTCAATCGTAATTGAAGTATCAGTTATGACATTTATATGCGAAAAATAATATCTGCCAAATGGCCTCCTCTTGCAGCTCCACAGACGTCCACTCTTTTGTTAAAATTTTCAATGACATTTTGACATAATTGAGGCTCTATCTCACCAATGACACGAATAATTTCATCTTTCAAAGCAGGAATTGATTGTGGATTGTTTTTATAAACCTGACTTTTCATATAACCCCAAAGAAAATAGTCTAACTGTGTCAAATCACAGTTAACATCCGCGTTTCCTGAGATTACACGTCCAGGAAATTGTTCTCTCAATAAATAAATTGATTCGTGTGCAAAGTGAGGTGCAGCGCCATCTTGTTGAAACCACATATCCTCTAGATCAATATTCATTAATTCAGGCCACAAAAATTCGGTTATCTTCCGACGATATCGATCACCATTGACAGTTACAGCTTCACCAGCAGCATTTTCAAAGAAGTAAGGTCCAATTACACCACCTAACCATAATGCACACCAAACAGTAACTCGTTTAGGATGCTTAGGTTTCGCATGAATAATTCGTGGATTTTCCTGACCCCCAGATACGGCAATTTTGTTTATTAACATAGCCACCAAGTTCAAAATGGGCCTCATCGGAAAACATTATTTTTTGAGAAAAATCAGCTGGTTGTTCATCGATGAAATTGACAAATAAACGACGTTTTAAATGATCTAATGACTGTGGTTCCTGTGTTAGTTGAACCTTATATGCCTTCAGAGCTAAATCCTTGTGTAAAATACGCCATGTTGTTGGTCCACTAAGTCCAAGTTGTTGTGAACGTCGTCTAATGGACATTTCAGGATCTTCAGCAACACTTTCACGAACCAAACCAATATTTTTTTGTGCACAACCACTACGACTGTAGTCTTCACTTTTTTTGATCTTCCACGGAACCAGTCTCTTGAAATTTTTTAATAATTCGACCAATAATGCTTTCAGATGGACGATTATGTAAACCGTCAATTTCACGTAATTTTCTAAAAACTCTTTTCACAGAACGCTGATTTTCATAAAATAATTCAACAATTTAAACGCGTTGTTGTACCGTGTACGAAGCCATTTTTATAAATGTCATACATCACACTTTTTAAATGTCCACATACACAGACAAAGTCAGTGCGCCATCTATATTTTATTTATTCTTAAAAAAAACCGCGCAATTTGAAACACTCTTTACAAGAAAATGAATGTGTACAGATATTGGTTGTCTTTATTACATTAATATAACGTATTATTACCATCGTTATTAGAATGTACCATATGTTTAAACCAATTTCTAAAGCGTAGGCATATAAATATTACATGGAAGTCATCATCATTACATCAAAAAAGTATTTATCATTGACCAATACAATCACAACACAATACGCCTCTTACAAGAAAAAAAAATTACAGAAATTGATCCCAGTAACTAATCATTAAACACTTGCAATTATACATCTACGTAATTACATTAAAACTTCCCACTTAACAAGTAAATACTTTAGAAAATCGCTTAATATTCAAGTACGTCAAGAAGCCGTCGCAAATGCCTATCTCCTTGTTAATTTTCTTTAATAAACGTTAAACTTCATATTTTAGAGCTCTAGCTAGCCTTTAATTTATGATTATTTACGGAACAGCTCGATTCGCTACGTACACCTAGCGGATTTTAAACGAGAACGCTTTTAATTTTATTACACAATATTGAGGTTGTGTCCTCAATAACACGTCGATAAAAATAGACTTATTGATCGTACCGAAGATGAAGATATCGACATAGATGTGTCTATCAGTTATTGTACACATCGATTAAAAGCCTTCTGCGTTGATTATTTTTTGCGCAATTAATAACTGTCAGTCACCGAAAGCACCTTAATCGATTCAGTAAGATCAGTGGCCTAATATGACACGGTATTTATACAAAACTCAAGTGGAAAATTTGATAATAATAGTGCACTTGATGTTAATAAATAATAATGTGGCTTTTTTGTGTTTTCTATGGAATTCAGCTTATATTAATGTTCATTAAAGCTCCATTAATGTGTTGACAATATTTACTCTTATTGTCTTCTTCGGAAACATTAAAATATTAACATCTACATATATCAAAACAAAATTTGTAACGTTGACATGCATCTTCCAATTGCATTAGTACTTAGATTTAAGGAATACCAATCATTTTTTTTTGTAATAATTGCCAACCAATTTGTAAATTATTAAAATTCATTCATTTTACTGTCTTACAACTGCATCATACGAAACGTTGCATGTTTATAAACAAAATGATCTGAATCTTAAAACATTTTCTTCGATATTTAAAAATATTTTTTAATGTTAATCACAAAAGGTTAATAAAACCCTTTTCCACAATAATATTCATATTCTGTATACGTATTTCGACAACTGAGTTGTCATCATCAGCAGATAATTAATCATCCACGGTGGCGAGTTTTGTCGCCGTTTCAAGTGGGACACTGTGATTAATAATCTGTTGATGATGACAACTTAGTTGTCGAAATACATTTTACGTTCAATACTATCCATTTACGTACATGTGTTAAACAAAATTGACAATATATTGGGTTGGGCAACTAAGTACTTTCGGTTTTGTAGTATAAAATAAAACACTTTTTTTTTAAACAAAGAATAGTTTTTAATCAATTATATATTTCCCATTTTGCTCAAGACCTTTTGCCATCTTTCTTTCAGCTGCATGATTCCGCGCTCATAAAATTTCTGGTCCTTATTAGCAAAAAAGTGAACCAGGTGCAAGTGAAGGTCATCGTCATTTGTGAAAGTTTTTCTTTGATTGCTTCATCCAGTTTTATTAATTGTTGACAGTAAACATCAGAATTGATCGTTTGGTTCCTTGGAAGCCGCTCAAAAAACACAACACCTTTGTAATCCCACTAAACTGGCAGCATGATCTTTTTTGGATGCAATTCAGCTTTCGACGTGGTTTGAGCTGGTTTATCGTGTTTGCTCCATGATCGTTTTCGAACTATGTTACTGTACAGGACCCATTTTTCATCACCAGTGATGATTCTTTTTAAGAAAGGGTCGGTATCATTTCGTCTAAGGTGCATATCGCAAAAGTTGATTCTTTGTGTTAAATGAATTTCTTTCAATTCGTGAGGTACCCAAATATCAAGCTTCTTAACTAGCCCAAGACATTTTAAATGTTTTCCAATTGTTGTGTGCGATACATGTAGCCTCTCCGCAACCTCTCGAACAGTTATATGACGATCCTCTTCAATTATGACTTTGATTTGGTCATCGTCAACTTCAGTAGGCCGACCAGAGCGTTGCTCATCTTTGAGGGAAAAATCTCCAGAACGGAATTTTTTATATCAATTCTGACACGTGCGCTCTGTTAAGCAATTAGCACCATAAACTTCACATATCTTTTTGTAAGCCGCAGCAGCTTTCTTTCCTTTACGGAAATAAAATAGTAAAATATGTCGAAAATGTTCGTTTCTGCACTCCATTTAAAATTAACCCACAACTAATAGCTTTAATAAAAATCACGCACTACTTGCTTCTGAAGTTACGTCAATGTGACTAGTATCACGCGACAAACGGTAAAGTACAGCACTAACATACTTTATACAAAAAATAAAGCAACGCTCTCTATCAGTAAAAACCGAAAGTACTTAGTTGCCAACCCAATACATATACTGAACCAACTTACAAGGAAACTGTTGGTTTAAAGACCGATTTGGTGTAACGGTAATTTTCCTAGCTGTCCAATCGCACATTAGCGAAGTGTAAACTGCCATAAGCTCAACACTACCCTTCGTTGTTCGACTCAATAACTCAGAAACTTTAAAAGTTAAGAATGTGTTGAAATTGTATGCTTGCACATTCAAACATGATTCAAAATTTGGTGAATACTCTCGACAGACTGTAAGATTGACCGAAAGGGCCGGGTTTACTAAATTATATGAAATACTTAAAACTTGAATATATTAATAAGTAATTAATAAGCGAGTGCAAAACTTAACAACGAAATATAGGCATTAAATGCTGTAATAAAGGAAATCGAGTAATAAAAAGCTAGTAGATGTACGCAAAATTCCATATATTATAGTGGTTCATTCCATTCATTTCCATTTTTTACTCCGCGCAGATATGCAACCCTCAAAGCGTGCGTGTTTTATTGTCAACATACCTCACCTCATATCAGATATTGTAGAGGTAATGAACAAGTCTTAAACAACGTTTAAACAGGTGTTAAATTGATCTTTGAACAGTTTAAACGGCTTCTCTATAGGTAATGAACAGCTTAAACAGCTTCTGGATCTGGTCATTACCTGTTTAATATCTATTCGAAAACTGCTTAAGGTCTGTTCAAAAGTTGTTTAAGTTGTTCTTTACGCGTTCAGAAGCTGTTTAAGCTGTTCAAATATATGTTTAATACCTGGTCAAAAGCCGTTTAAGGTGCTTCAAATCCGTTCATTACCTCTACAATATAAAATGTGAGTCGAGGTATGTTGTCAGTAAAACATATTCGTATTGAAGGTTGCATATCTGCCTGGAGTCAAAAATGCAAAATGAACCTCCACAAGTATAGTCTATCTACTGAAGCTGTTGAATAAAATGTACAAGGAATAATAGAAAAAGTAGGTATGGTGTACTTCCGTGTGTGGGTTTGATCAGGATATTATAGATCGCGACCGTTATATAAGCACGTCGACCAACATGTATTTACTACGACACTAGGAGTAGAATCGCGAATGCAACTTGTTTCAGGTCTAACTGGCTCGGTTTCGCACCGTGGTAGAAGGTGTTTCTAAAAATTCGCGATATAAGCGCTTTCGTTTCTCTCTGAGATATGAACGTACAATTCTCTCATTACTTTATACATTCAGATATTTTATTTTATTTCTTCCTTTTTATTTCTTCCTTGTACCAAACAAGCTTTTGCACTAACAACTTATTATTTCTTTTTAGACACAAACTGCTTTTATTCAAGACAAATATATTGAAATAAATACTTCTTGGAATAATCTTTTACTTTAACATTTTTTAAATATTCGATCCATTGCTATTAAGTGATTAAAAATGGTAGATGAATATGTGCATTTTACATTGACTGAATGCGGTATGTTTACTTGTGGACTACTTTTAAAAATCACTATTTGTTTTAATCGGATACAATTCTTCATTACAAGTAGTTTAGTTGCAACAACGTAAATACATATTATTAACGTTGTTTTCATTAATCCATCCTCTCTAATCAAAAAAAAATTGTTTAATTCATCTTATCAACGACAGATATCTCTGTGGCATACTTCACAGGTCAGAGTCCAATCTTAATTTAAAGATCTGCGTGTTGATTGAAAACATTCTATTAATTGTTTCGTGTTGCTTATCTTCTCTACTAAAGATTTATCTTTATAATTTACATTGTGCCAACAAACTGAATTAACTACTTAACATTACTTGACGTCTATTTACGCGGGTAAATAATGCATTATACAGCGTAAATAATGAAAAACGAACTAAGTAGAAACAGTTATTTTTGTCCAATTATGAATTAAAAATAAAGCAAATCATTACATTTAATATGGCTGTTAATGCTGTCTTCGAATGATGATTAATTTATTTGTTAAAAGAATATTTTAATTGATTTTTGAACAAATCTTTTTTCCTGTGTAATTGAACAGAAATATATATGAAATCAAACGCTTAATAACATTTGGATAGTACAGATTTTGTGATTTTGATTGTCTTCCGCAATTTATAATTTACACTTTCTTCAGGCATAAGAAAATGTTAATCAAAATTCAAATTTCTTGTGCAAGATATTTTTTGAAAAAGGACAGATCTATAAAACTCGCATCAAAGACGCGCGCTCGGTATAGATAAATGAAATAAAATAAACAGTAAGTTATAATCTGGTACGTAGACTGCCGCGGTCGTGGTCCATACTATCTGCTTCTGGGCTTCCGGACTGGAACCGCGTCACTGGTATAACTGCCGACGTTTCGTACCCACTCGTATGGGACATTTTCAAGGCTCAACTACTGCTACTATCTGTCGCACTGAAACTGACAATAGTTTCAGTTAATCAAAATAGGCAGATTAGTAAGTTATAATTTATAAAACGGTGTGCGGCGCTTACCTTTCTAAGCAGTGTTTTCAGTGTTATTACAAAGTCCGGTCTACGTAATTGCGACGTGATAGCAAACAGCGTACAAAACTCAGCAATAATATAGGCTGACGCCGTGGATGAAGGGTATTGTTTATGGACTGTTTTGTATCCGGCCGCACACCTTATGAAACGTCGCGCAATTTTGACCTCTCTAGTAATTAATAAATTTAAACAAGGAAACAAACTTTATATATAATATATATATATATATATATATGTATATATATATATAATAAATCATTTTATTTTTCAACCTTCTTTAATTTTTTGTTTTTTTTTTAATTATTCAGATAGCCACTGTCTGTAATCTATAAATACGATGTATTTATTTTCGGAATAAAATATGTATATATAAAATATGTATATTTCGTACACTTTTGCACACAAGTTATTTTATTTTTCAGTATCTGAGTGAAGGTAATTTTGTTGGAGACTCTGGTTAATTAAATTAATCAAAAAAGGCAAAAAAACCCTTGCCACATCAATATTCTTACTCTGTAAACGTATTCCGACAACTAAGTTGTCATCGTTAGTACACTATTAATCACAGTGTTGCACCTGGATTCCCGGTAAAAACCAAAACCAAACACACCCTGCGTGTTTGGTTTTGAAATTTTTGTTGTGGGAGTTTTATCGCGACACTGTGATTAACAATCAGCCGATGATGACTACTTAATTGTCGAAATACATATGCAGAGTACGAATATTGATGCGGTAAAGGATTCTTATCTCTGTTTTGATTAATCCTTGATATAGTTATTGATAAGAAAAATTGTGAATACATAATATACGAGGGTTATCTTTTAAAAAAATTTTTAATAATAGGAAAAATAATGTAAATATCATTAAAATATTTATTTTATTTATTATTTCCATATTCTACATACTTTCATCTACTTTTCTACATAATTTCCATTTTTGTTCAAACATTCGTCCTACCGTTCAACAAGTTTTTGAGAAACTCCTTTAAGTATCGAAACAAGTGAAAATCACTGGATGTAAGGTATGAATTGTAAGAAGAATGATCCAATTATTTCCATCCGAAAGACTTGATTAGACCTTGCATTTGTGCAGAAACACGTGGCCTTGCATTGTCATGGAGCAATATCGCACCGGAAGACAGTAAACCTCGCCCCTTATGGCACACCGGAGTTTTCTCAAGGTCATATAATACGCATCAGAATTTATTGCTGTGCCTCTCGCCATAAAATCCAATAAAAAATCCCTTTCCAGTCTCAAAAGACAGTTGTCATGATGCTTCGTGCTGAAATTGACTGTTTGGTTTTCACTCTAGTAGGCGACAATGTGTACAAGCATTCCACTGTTTGTCCCTCGGATTCAGGAATCATGTGAGACATCCAAGTCTGATACCCTGTAACGATGTAGTCCAGAAATTCATCTTGCTGATCGTACCTAGTCGAAAACGATAAAGCACAGCTCAATTTTTTTCGTTTTGTGATCGTCAGAAAACAATCTCGGAATCCACTGACAACACAATTTTCGATACTTCAGTTTCTCCGAAACAATAATGTACAAAACTGACCTTGAAATCTGTGTAAAATCAATTGATGACTTCGAAATCGCGAATCGTCGATCCTTTCAAGTCTTGTTCTACATACAAGGTCGGGTAGACCTTGACCAATCAATTTTCTTAAACATTATAAACTTCTACTTAGCACACAGACAGATGATACGGCTGCAAATGGCGTCTAAACGCGCGCAAAAAATGCTGGGAGCAAACGCGCATGCGCACATTTTCACTCTCATTCACTAACAGACCTTATTTTAAAAATAACGCTCGTATATATATATATATATATATATATATATATATATATATTGTATAAAACCTTCACTATTTTTAATAGCGTTGTCGTTTTATTTGCAGTGACTCAGGCATAGAAGTAAAAGACTTTGGTGCAAGTTGGAGAGATGGTATTGCATTCTTAGCTTTAATCGATGCTATAAAAGCAAATCTAATAAACTTGGCTGAACTAAAGAAAGCCACGAATAGAGCACGTTTAGAAACCGCATTCGATGTAGCCGAAACCGAATTAGGTATAACTAGACTATTAGATCCCGAAGATGTCGATGTGCCTAAACCTGATGAACGATCCATTATGACTTACGTTGCCCAATTTTTACACAAATATCCCGAACCCAAGAGTTCAAGTGGCGATGCTTTTACCGTATTGCAAGAAAAGTATAACGAACTGCTCTCTTGGTTGTTGAAGAAGACGCAGTACCTCGAGCACTTGCAGCACACCAACTCACTACCATTAGAATATGATAATTACGTAGCTTTTAAAAATGAAGTCGACGAGAAGGAAATAACATATAACAAATTGAAGGGAATCATCGAGTCCCAAAGTATAGCTTCGATTACTAAAGAATCCTGGAATGAAATCGAGAGACTCTGGAATCTTCTACAATTGCAGTTGCTTCACTGGCTCTGGCTTTTGGATTCACGTTTGCCGGGTGATTTTAAATTTGTAGGTGAATGGTTAGCTAAAGCCGAACAATTACTCAACGATAATGATATTCCTAATACCATGAACGAAGAAACTGCTGCTATTATTAGCAGGAAACTGGAAGAACATAAAAAGTTTTTCGCTGATCTACCCACTGTACAGTCTAGATTTCTACAAGCTTATAATAGTCCTTTAGCCCGTGATGTGCCTTCCGCCCAACTGAGCAACATGCATAAGAGACTGAATGATATTGGACCTAAAGCGGCCCAAAGAAGAGTTAGACTGAAATTCCTTGAACATAAGGTAATAAAAAGTTATAATAATATTTTTTTTATTCTGATATCTTTAAAATGTTAAACTAACATGTTAAATTTATGTGTATACGTGGGATATCTTTTAAGTTTTGCATAGTGGGACATAGAGGGCGCCATTAATCAAATGTCAGTACTAAAAATGAACCTCCATCATTAATTAACGTAAATCCAAAGTTTCAGTGCGATACGTGTAGTGTTGTAGCTGCAACGTACTGTCAAATTTGACAAGTTACTTGAAAAATGGAATAAAACCGAGAACATTTTCCCGGAATAATTTCTTCTAATATTCGAAGACAATTATCTCAAGAAGAATGCCTCGCTGAGTTGCTCTCTGTTTTTGGCAATGAAGTACCACATCGGTCAACAGTTTCTCGTTGGTATGGAGAATTCAAACATAGACGGATTAATCTTAGCGACGATCCAAGAGCAGGTTCACAAAAAACGGCATTCACCCAGGCGAACGTCGATGCTGTGCGCAAAATCATTAACGAAGATCGATATGTGATATATCGTTAGATTGAAGCATTATTGGGTATTCAAAGACCTCAATTCAAAAAATGTTGCACAAAGAATTGTGTGCAAAAAAGTATATTCCTGTTGGATACCGCATCTGTTGACCTTAGAACAGAAAGCAGCTAGAGTGAATTGGTGTCAAAAAACTCTTCATCTCTTCAACGCCGGAAACTCTAAAAACGTGTACAACATTGTAGTGATGAATCTTGGATTTGCTCATACAAAAGCTCACAGAAAAGCCGACAAAAGTGTCCCCTATAAGATGGTCGCGACATTTGTCATGAAAGCAGGCCATGTAGCAACAACTTCTCTCCGAGATCAAAGAATTGTTACTGCCGATTGGTAGACAATCATTTGTTTGCCGCAAGTCATCGCTGAGCTTTGAAAAACTGACCCCGAACGACGAATCATCCTACACCAAGACAATGCCAGTTCGTACACAGCACACAAGACAATTGCGTGGTCAAAGGTTCCGGTCGTCAGAAGGAGCAGTCGAAGCCTTCAAAAAACGCAATTTTGACTGTACCAACAAACGAGTGAAACAACTACTTCCAGAGTCGGTTCGAGCGCATGCAAAAGTGCATTAATCTTCGTGTAGAATATTCCGAAAAAGTCTTTAAAAACTATTTAATGTTTTATTCTAGTTTGATATGCAAAACTTATAAGACAACCCACGTATGTATCGTATTTTTTAAGGAAATATAATTCTTTAAAAATACAATTGTAAGAACAATGACATGAATTACAAAAATAATAATTTGTACAATTAATTTCAGTGTTGCTTAATAGCTTTTCTACAATTAACGGAAACTAAATTAAAAGCTTGGACCTCAAAATACGAAAGTCTAGACAAAGTAGTTCATCATTTGGAGCAATATAGGAATTTCGTGTCCAAAAATCATATTTTCCAAGAATTTAACAAGGCATTTGTAGACATGCAAGCAGTAGTTGAAGAATACAAAAGAGATGGAAACATAGGTAATTACTTCCTAATATTTTTCGCTCCAAGCATTCATATATTGTACTTTTCCTTCTTTCAGACAAAAGAGAAAGATCGGACGTGGATAAATTTATGTCAGACATAGGAGAGAAATGGAAGAGCGTTTCTATGGAGCTGCGTTGCGTTCAAAGTATGTTAGAAGAAGTCGTAGCTTATTGGCGACGCTGGAACACCCTCTCCGCAGAATTCGAAAATTGGTTAAACAACGCAGAAAAAGCTGTTAATCTGCCCGAAGAACAGTGTATGGAATTCTTCCAAGACATTACCGTTTGGAAAGACAATTATCAACTCCTCGGAGATACAGTTAGCTTTTTAATAGCAACTTGTGAGAATAAGGTCGCAATGGATATGAGGGATCAATACGCGAAAATGACTGAAAGATGGGATAAGTTATATCCAATCGTAAGCAGATACAGTCACGCAGGGGACATATTGAGAAACAGAAAAGATTTTAGAGCTGGAGTCGATGTTCTAACAAATTGGCTGAACAAAGCCGAGTCGATATTAAGTTCGCAAGAACTAGAATCAACTGAAAAAATTAAACTGCATTTAGAGCGATTGCAAAATCTTCAGGGAGAAGTGGAGGGGACAGAAAATCTGTTTAAAAATATTAGCAAAACCTTCCAGACCTTAATTCAAGACCTATCCAGAGATGAAGTAGATAGAATGATGGCTACGTTGAAAAATCAAAAAGAGGCCTTAGTAAAAATCCGTGCTCTTATCCCAATGCAAATCCACCTCTTCAATCAACTTTTGGTGCAGCAGCAGTCACTGGAAGCCGGACAAAAAGAGATAAGTCAATGGCTGGATGACGCTGAAGTTTTGCTGAGCAGCCTAGTGTTGGCACCTAATAAAGACGAATTAGATAATCAATTGGACAAACATAAGAAGTTCTTTACTAGAACCTTGTATTACAAGTCGATGTTAGAAAGTAAAAACAAAATATTGAGGAACATTGTAAAAGCGGTTGACCAAAGTGCCAACGTGGATGTTGAAAAAATTAATGATAAGATGGAACAATTAAACGACAGATTTACTTATGTCACTCAAAATGCACAGCTCTGGGAACAAAAACTCCAAGACACCGTTCGTAGTTTGTACAATTTCCAAGAAAGCGAAAGGATCATAGCAGATTGGTTGAACAAGGCCGAACAGTTAATAGCCGAAAAACGCATTGACACCAAACAAGCTGTCGAAATGCATAAATCATTCTTCGAAAGAGTCAACGAGAGATGGATACACGACTTGGTTCAAAACGCCCAGGACCTTTGCAAATGTCTTCCTGCTGAGGAACATAGACCAATAGTTGTTTCCGTTGAAAATCTTCAGCAAAAATGGAAAGAAATCCTTTCATTTGCTCCATTACACCTTATGAGACTTGAATTCCGCCTGGACGAAACAACCTTTAGTTATTACATCAAGAAGATAGAAAACGAAATTTCCTCAGAACAAACAGCGTTAAGTAAAAATGAAAATGTCGATTCAATATTGGTTAGAAACAAACAATTCTTCGCCTCTGACGGAACAATGCTGGAAACTAAAAAATGCCTTGAAAGTTTGAAAATTATTGCGAAGAATTATGCTCAACACCAGCCAAATGATAAAATATTGCAGGAAGCGTGTGAAAAAGCAGAACAACAATGGAAAACTATTAATACCAAAGTGAAGACTTTGCATGACCAACTAGAACATATACCAGAAAAATGGAACGATTACCACGAGCGTTTTGCAAGTATGGTTAGCTGGATGGATTCTGTCGACAATCTTATGACTACTTTATTTAAACAAATTACATCTATAGAGGAATTTGACGCAGAGAAATCTGCATTCCAGGTAAGTTAATTTCAGCGAATACAATATATAAATAAGTAGTATATGTATGGTGGTCCAGTGCCAAAATCTTTTCGGAAGCTGTTTAATGTCAATTGTAATAATCGATGTGCAGTTATCTGCTTTACGTAGAGGAATTGTTTAAATTGTGTCGGCGAGTAGGTACAGAGTGAAGTTAATAAACCATATCAAATACAACCTGTGTAGGTAGTCATAGCCAGTCATCTATTCATTTTCAGTGGACCGACAATACAATCTTCTAAGTTTTGAATTTCGGCTCCATAACACGTAAAACAATAGTTTTCTACTAGAAGAATATGAATTTCTACTTTTCAAAGCAAAATCATTCAAATCTTGGCGAGAATATATTCACACGTTTAAAAGTTGATTTTTGCTACGATTTTTTAAGTTTCTTAACCTCTCAGGACTAAACCAAACGAGCTAAATCAATTTTGACTTCAGAATCGTTCTCGGGACCTTCTAAAATATCAGTGTTCAAGCGATCGTTAACTTACGATGAATTTCGAAAAATGCCAACTTTTGAAAAAATACCAATTTTTGGGAACATTGAAATTTTCATGAAAATGGAAAGTTTTGAATTTCGGCTTCACAATACGTAAAACAATAGTTTTCTACTAGAAGAATATGAATTTCAACATTTCAAAGCAAAATCATTCAAATCTTGGCGAGAATATATTCACACGTTTAAAAGTTGATTTTTGCTACGATTTTTTAAGTTTC